>VDFB02180510.1:0-15998 GCA_007258455.2 Sequoia sempervirens
CACAAGCAGTTTGATATGTTCTGAATGTGGTGTGACTGTTGGAATCTCAAAAATGCTAATAGATTGCCTGTAATTGCACACTTACTAAAAATAGTAAGTACTCAGAATCTGATGAAACTTAGCTGAGAACCTGCTGGGAGCATGCTAACATCAATGTTAAGTTCTGTTTTCAATTTACTCACTTCGTTCGACCTTGGACTGACCAGGAAAGATGAAACCCTAATTTTCAGACTTGGTCAATTTTATGCTTAAGCTCAGTGACGGGCACAATCCTCGAAAGGCAGACATCAGAAAAGAGACAGAGAGAGAGAGAGAGAGAGAGAGAAAAAACTCAAGCGAAAAGACGAGAATGGAGCAAAAATTAAGGGGTCCCCATTTTGAATGGGGCGATGTGTGAAAAGGTCACAACACTTACTAAAAATAGTAATTGTGGGTCAAAGTGTCAAAAATGGCCTCCAGAAGGCACACCACAGATAAATTGGGACATTGAGCTGAAAAGTACTGAAATAAGCACCAAAGGGTCTACTGAAGAGCCATAGATCACCCTCAAAGGGGTCCCCTAAACAACCTGTACTTCAAATTTAAATAAAGTTTGTACTTCAATTTTAGTTGACACCAAGACTTGATTCTTCCAATTTCCCTCATAAATGTCAAGACCATGTAAGTTTAGAGAATTGCTGTTATGATGCATAGTAAAATCATAACTCTCTTCATACCTTTCAGCAATGTCTCCATGGCTGTCCCAAGTCTCATGTGCCTCTCCTTTACCATCTTCAACAATAAGTTGTGGATCCAAATCAACAAAGTCACTAGGCCTTTGCTCAAAATCAGCTCCATTCAATACTAATTCTGATTTGTTTTCAAGATTAAACCTCTCAAAATCAGCTTCCTCTATGCCATCATCCATGCATAACTCCGGAGATGAAATTAGAACAACATTATAGTCAAGAGGAAATTCATCTCACACAAATTCTTCATCACATTTAGGTGCCAACACACCCGGATCTTGAGGACTTAAGTGATGGTTTTTTCTTCGAAGAAAATATGTTCATTCTGCTCCTCATGAGTGGTTCTCTTTAAATAAATCACTCTCCAAATCACCAATATTGAAGTCATCATGAACACTCCTCTCCATAGGTTTGGTTTGGAAATCAAACCAAAAGTCATTTGAGCTATCATCACTGGAATGTGATAAGAGATTGTTACTATAAGCTGGTTTGGAGACTTCAACATACCCACCTTCAACATGCTCTCCATTTGACAATGCCTTAGTGAACTCAACAATGTCATCATTTGCATCTACTCCACTAGAATCATCAAGGAACCTGGTAATCTTAGAAACATCACTAGATAAATCAGAACTTGTACTCAAGACTGCTGTTTTGTATTGTTCCTCATGCACGATCTCATCAATAGTAGTTGTAATGTCCCCTTCTTAGTAGCCATCCGGAGTGCATTTAGCCTTTAGTTATTCCCAAAGGCAAAACTGGAGAAATAAGGGAATAAATATTAAATTAATTATTTGTAAAGTTATCTCAATAAATTAATATCTTAAGGTAGCTTTATATTTAATTAATTTAATAAAGTGACTAAAATAAATATTATATCATAAAGTCACTTAAGGAATAAAATAATATTTTTATCTAGAAGCTTCTTGGAGGTGATTGTGAATTCTTTATAAAGAGCTCATTGCAGCCATTTCATCATATTTTGAGTTCATCTATTTTCTTACCTGTGTGGTGAAGAGCTTGATTGCTTGCATTATCTTAGGGTTTGAAGACTCTAGGATACCAGGTTCGTTTGTGCAATATCAACCCTAGCTAGAGTTGAGTGGGAGATATTTTAGTCTTCCAATTTGTGGAAAAATTTAATGGTCCAAGACCAAATTTTGGAGAAGGAAAATCAATTTTGGAGAATATAATTGTAGATTTGGTAGAGATAATTTTCAGTCTAGAGAAGTTCGAATTTTGCAGCTTGGAGCAATTTTGATTTCATCTTGGAAGGGTTCGATTTCTTTAGATTTCATTCTTAGTTTGAGGTGCACGATTTTTGTCAAGCTAGAGATTGATTTTTCAGTCAAAAAGTGGTATCGAATTCTTCATTAGTGGAGCACAAACACAACTAGAAAAATCGTGATTTCTTGAGCAAGTCAGGCGATGCAAGCAGGAGGACAATTTTGGCCTAGGGCACAGCAAGTGATCAAGGCGTCTTGGAGTTTAGAGGCGTCATTGGTGAATAGTTTGAGCTGGGTGATTTTGCATTCCATCCACAACTTAATCACTGGCATTCAAGCAAGGGAAATTCAATATTGAAGGGGTTGATATTTCCAGGTTCTTTATATTTTTGTAACCATTTGCATTTAGTTAGTTGCTGGTCTGTTACAGCAGTCAACAATTCATTTAAGCATCATTTTGTATTGGCATAATAACATATTTTGCTGGGCCATTTGTGTGAAAGTTGTATGTCATTTAAGAGTGATCAAAATTAGTGTCATGTCAGCATTGTAAGGAATTGCACATCATATTAGCAATATCTTTTAAAAGGAGTTTGGAGTTTGCTTACAAAGTGTTTGTAAAAATGTCATGGTGCTGTAGCTGCATATTTATATAAAGTTTCAGTCATACTATTGCATAGGAAAATCGAAAAATATTTACATTTCATCCTTATTGCATTTGGAGTCATTTGGCATCGATAGTTAAGAATTTTATGCATCAATCCACCATTCAAAAACAAGAAAAACCAAACAGAAAATCAACTACCAGCAGCAAACAGTTTGCAAGATAAGTGTTTGTCAAAATTTCCAAAGCATCAAAACAGAAAATTTGGGTCAGATTTGGCAAGGCACTTTACAGTAGTTGCATGTATCCTAAGAGGTCATCTTGAGGCTCTGTCACACATTCCTCATGTCTCAAGGTACCTTTTCCTTCCAATGATTCTGCTATGAACTCCCCTTCATCCACTCACTCTTCATTAACCAAGAAAGGTTTTTGCTTCTTCTCACAATGAACAATCACCTTTTCAGCTAAGTCTTGTTCAAATGATAAAATTCCATGATCACCCTTCTTCCTATTAGCCGATAGGATAGAAAAAAGTGATGGTGGCACAACATCACTTTCATTAATAATCGAAACCATAATGGTTTGCGTGGCTGCAATAACATTGTTAGCATGATCTTTTCTGACTGTAGCAAGGAAATGGTGAAACATTTTGTGTATCAAATCATCCAATCTCAAATCCAACATAATGTTATTTAATCCGAGTTTCACAAATGTTTCAAGTATGGCAACCCTTCTAGAAAAGTGAGCACATGTGATATCATCAATATTCTAGAAACTATCCACCAACAACTAAATTATCTCTTTCATTGTGTTGCCATTGTAAGGAGCTCTAGGTGCTGAAATTCTCATGATTTCATTCAAACACGAAGTAACCGTAAGTCTTATCTCATTATTTGTGTGTTTCAACAACTTATGCTGACTTAAGGAAGTCACTGTAGGAATCAATGTTGCTTGCAACATCAGAGAGGTTTACTATTCCACTATGATCAAACACTCTTCTAATTCTTTCAGAGTGTTGAGAATAACATCCCTTGGTTGGGATAGATATCCAAGTTTATCACCTACATCCAAGAGTATATTGACCAACCCTTTTTCACCTTTTGATGCCATGCTTACTACTGAAATCAATGCTTTGAACTACCCAACAGGCTAGCAGAATCTTCTTCTCTGATACCACTATAATATCCTGTATTGGAATATTTTAACCAAACTTCTGAATTTTCACAATTTTTGTTTTGCAAGAATTTCATCAAATAGATTGCATGAAGTGTACTTTTTAATACACAATATCATAAAAAATTACCATAGGACCAATTCCTTGAATGAAAATGCTAATAACATTCTTTCCCAATTAAATATTAGAATTTTGTGTGCACCAAATATTAATGAACACAAATATTTATGTTTCTGTAGCAAATTGTGAATATAGAAATATCACTCAACTCTTTTCATATAACAGAAAATAATAATATTATATTTACTGACCTCTTTGCAGTCATCAACCAAACCAAGTAACTTTCCTTATAATCTCCAAATCTTCCTTGAACAATGGTATGGCAGTCCCCAAAGAGGTACGGAGACTTAGTGCATAGTATAGCAGATTTGAAGACTTGTATAGCAGTTAAAATTCCCTTAAAATTCACGCTGACCTTGTTTACTCCCTTTATGTGCTGAGTTGGACTTTATGAAGGCTGCGATTAGTATATATTAAGGCTTTTAAGCCTTCTTTCAAACATTCATCTCCTTTATGAGGAGTCCCAAAAGTGTACGACACCTTTCATAAGATTAGGGAGAAAGAGGTACGGCTGGGTCATAGGCTCAGCAAACAATAAATATTAATTCTATTTATTTTTTATGTCATTCACTTTCTGCCCTTGCACACGCTGTACTATATTTTCTGATTTTTCATTAATGCACACCGTAATAACAATTTTATTATTTGCCTATAAATTTAATAAATTTGTATCATACCTAGAAAACTTGTAAACTTGGTGATAAACCAAATTGCTCCAAATGTGAACTCTAAATGAGCCCACCTCTGCAATTAACTAGGGAGGATCTTTAACCACCGTAGCTAATCTTCTCCAAGAGGGTTTTCGTCCTCAAGAAGGTTGAGATGACCCAGGTTCAATCCCACAGAACCACAAGGGTTTCACAAGAGGAAATAAAGTAATATGCATAATCCAAAGAGCTCTCCATATCTTCTTTTATAAGTTTCCATGAGAACTTCTTAGAAAACTCAATATAAAATTACCTAATTAATTAAATAAATCTTACATCCCCAAAAATGATTTATTTCATTATTTAATTATTTTTGGCACATAAAGCCACTTTATAGCGTCCCAACAATTAAATCTTTCCATCTTGGTTACAACGAGCTATAACACTAAGGCACTTTTAAACTAATTTAAATAATATTAAGCAACCTTAGTAATATAATTAAAATAAAGCCATTAATGCACCCAAGTTGCAAAAATTGTCAAAAAGCATTGGGATCAAAAAGTGAGTGCACAAGAGTGATATTGATGATGAATATTGAGAATCAAGCCTGATTGGGTGACTTACTATAAGTAGACACACTCTCCACGAATATTGGACAACACACCAGAAGTCAGCAATAACTTTGGAAATTCTCATGCGGGTCCTCTAGACCATCTAAGCTCATTGGTAACATCAAATAACTCCTTTGATAAGGTTGACACACACCTAGAAGGTTAGTGCCAACTGCAATGCAAGAGAACCCAAAAATGGGGACATTACATATTCCTCCCCTTTATAAAGAGTTTTTATAAAGATTCTAGATGAATATCTATTTTAAACAAAGGATCATAATATCCTTTATTTTTCTATCTCCCTTTTAATTCTAAAGGTTTATTTCATAACTTTCTCTTCTCTTAGGGAAAAAGTCTCATAACATTTTTTCTTATAAAAATTATATCCTTGTTGATGTACAACTTCTTTATTGTGGGATACAGAAGTTGATTTCCCTTTGATTCTGAATTGTATCCAAGAAAATGTATTTCAAGGATTTTTCATCCAACTTTCTTCTCTACACCTTGGGTGTGTGCACGAAGTCTATATATCCAAACACTCTTAGATGTGAAATGGAGGTAATTTTTCTAAGTCATGCTTCCTTAGGAGTGATGTTTTCAATAACCTTGGTGTGTGCTTGGTTCAACAAATAAATAAATGTATGGATTACTTCTTGCTAGAGTCCAAAAACTTGATCTTCATCCTTTAACATACATGTGACCTTTTTCACACATCGCCCCATTGCAAATGGGGACCCCCTAATTTTGGCTTTGCTTTTCGGTCATTTTGTCGTTGTCTCTCTTTTCTACTGTCTGTCTTTCCGGGATTCTGCCCGTCATTGAGTTTAAACTTGAAATTTTGGCCAAGTCCGAAAAATTAGGGTTTTGAATTTTCTAGCCAACCTGAAGTCAAATGAGGTGATTAAATTGCAAATTGAGCTTAACATGGTTATTAGTATGCTTCCAGCAGGTTTCCACAGAAATTTCATCGAATTCTGGCAACTTACTAATTTTAGTAAGTGTGCAATTATGGGCAATCCTTCAGCATTTTTGAGATTCCGACAGTCACACTGCGTCCAGAGCACATCAGGCTACTCACAGGTTAAATTTGAACTAAAATGGACAACTTGCTATTTTTAGCAGTTCTGCCTTCGGAGGCAATTTTCAGGGCTTAGAGGCAGAGTTTTTCAACGCATGTCTGGAGATTCTTTGTGGGTTTTTCGAGACCTTCGCAGTGATATGACATGCAAAGTTGGACGACAACTTTCAGCACTCGGCCTTCGGAGGCCGATATTAGGGTTTGCATGCAGACGTTTTCGGCGCATGTCGGCATTTTCTTTCTAGGTTTTCCAAGAGCTTTGCGACAGTGTAACATGCAAAGGGAACCGGTGACTTTTCAGGAACTTGCTATTTTTAGCCAGTGCTTGCATGTTGAGGATTTTTTTGGGTTTTTCTAGGTTTTTCAAGATTTTTCGGGCAGTATGACATGCAAGATCATCCGAGCCGGTCGGTCACTTTTCGGGCCGCTTTCTTTTTTAGCAGGTACCAATCAGGCAGCAGCTCAGCACTTCAGAACTGCAAACTGACCACCATGCAACTGAAACGAGGACAAACGGAGCTCATCTGAGCAACATGCACAAAATTAGGGTTTCGAGCTTCAGCGCTAAAAATGAGGAATCAGAGGTCAAAATATTCAAAACTGAGGTATCCATCATGATCAACATCCTTTCGAGAATCTGCTGGAAAAATTTGAAGGCAATCGGAGAACCTGCTATTTTTAGTAAGGTATTTTCGGCGCAGGCTATAAATAGAAAGTTGATCTCGGCGTCAGCATAGACGGGCAAATTCACCAACATGAAGCGCACTGTCCAAATTTCAAGTCAAACGGAGATAGGGAAGCCTCAGAAACAAACACTTACTATAAATAGTAAGTCACTTCAGGAGCAGCTATAAATAGTAGGTCATTGCGAAATTTCAGTATGAACGGGTTAAGCAAGTAATAAATACCCCTTGGCGCGAATTTCAGATCAAACGGAGTTGCAGAGGCTGAAGAATCAGATAATTGCTATTTTTAGCAGGCTTGGGCAGAGAAATTAGGGTTTCCTAAATTTGAGGGCAGAACACAAAAGTTAAGCAAAAGCGGCGTTCAGTCACAATCAGTGCCCTTCAGGCAATCGACACGCAAAATTTGAAGACATTCTGAGCAATTGCTATTTTTAGTAAGTTGCTAAAAATAGTAGGTGCATGCAGACATCAAGCCCCGACAGCACAATCACACCTCGAAGTTCAAAACAAGGCAAAAATCAGGTTTTTCGGAGTCAGGAATTAGTTCGAAGCACAGAATGAGAACTTTCTAAAAATAGAAAGTCAGGGCAAATTAGGGTTAGCGGGAGAAAATCACCCTAAATTTGGCAAAGGGCACGAAACACGTCAAGTTTGATAATTTTTCAAGTCCGGCACCAGAACTTGCTATAAGAAGCTGAAGATGGATGAAAACTCTGAGAAGGCATGAAAATGGAAGCTTGCCTGGAGAAATGCGCCCAAGCTTGAGAAGATAAGGGAGTTTAAAATTTTCCTAAGTATTCCAAATTTGAATCTCAGCATGTCAAAGGCGCCCTTGAAGCTGAAGACCTTGAAAATTCTCTAAATACTTCAAATTTGAAGCTCGACCCTTGTTTTGCGCCTTGACTTCTAAGGAGGTTAGAAAATTGTTTGAGTGTTCAAAATTGGAAGGCCAAGGTATAATGTGCGCCTAGCTTTGAGGAGGGGTATAAAAATTCTACTAAGTGATAAAATTGGAAGCAGGGTACCTCAAATGCGCCCACCAAAGTCAAAGGTTTAAAAGGTGTCGAAACTAAAAGTTCCTTATGTCATTTGCGCCCTAGAGGATAGTGGCTTGAAACTTGACTAAGGCGAAGGAAATGGAAGTAGACCATGTCATTTGCGCCCAAGGATGCTGGAGTAAAAAATCCGCCTAAGGCATGGAACTGAAAGTTCACACATGAGAAATGCGCCCATGGTAAAAATGAAAGCTGCTCCTCCCAAATGTGCCCCTCTCTGAGGGTGTTGGATGATAAAGTTTTCCTAAGTCACAAAAAAATTGAAAGCTGGAACTTCACACGTGGATATTCGCCCTTAAACTTGGAGTGTTAAAATTGAAATCCCAACCTATCATTTGCGCCTTGAGAGGGAGAAGGTGATTGAACATTTTCTAAGTGTCTCAATTGAAAGTAGATCTTTCCATTTGCGCCATGGCTGAAGGTGGGTGTAATGTTGAAAGAAACGCCTATAGAACCACACATATGATATGCGCCCAGGCAAAGGCATTTAAATAAAGACACAGGTAGAAGGGAGGGGCTCGAATTTTTTTTCAGATCTGGAGTGGAGCACCTCAGCCACGCCTTGAAGAAGAGAACACATCAGCATTTTTCTGAGTCTTAAAACTGAAAGCTTCCCATGTTGACTGCGCCTTTGACTTGTGGAGGGATAAGAAATATTCTAAGTCATTTAAAATGAAAGTCCAAGCCCTCAAATGCGCCTAGAAGAGGAGGAATGCTTGAAGAATATTCAAAGGCGTGGAAAAGTGAGAGCCCAGCCTATCATTTGCGCCTGGAAAGGAGAAGAGGTTAGAAGGAATATTAAAAGCTGAAATTAAAAGCAGCCTATGTGATATGCGCCATGTAAAGGGGTGAATGTGGAGTGAAAAGTGGTAAATAAAGAATGAGTATGCTAGGAAATAATAGAGAATGTTGCCTTAGGCGTTGGAACCAAGTCCACCTCAACAAGTGAAATGCGCCAAGTGCAAGGTGTTGATAAACATTGCTAGGCGTGGCTAATATTCTCTGAAAGGTGTGAAGTGCGCCATGCAAGGTGTAAGGTAGAGGGGAGGTAAATATTGCTTGGGCGTTAGAAATGCTAAGCCCGCGAGGTGGTGTTGAAAATTGCTAAGGCATTGAAGTATTACTAAGGCGTTGAGGATGTTCTCCATGGTACATGAAGTGCGCCTAAGATGTAAAGGGGAGGCAAGGTGATGGAAATTTAAATGGAGAATATTGCCATGTGATAAAAATAATATCCTAGGCGTTGAAATTTTTAAATGAAAATATCTTCTTGAAATGAGAAATGCGCTCAAGGGGTGATGAATATGATATGTTAGGCAATAAAAAAATAAAATACGCTAAGTATGATGTGCTTTCAAGGAAGATCTTCTAAGTGAAGTCAATAAAATTTTCTCACCATGGCAAAATTTTCAAGGTGATCAAAATTTTTTCTAAGGCACAAAATGTTCTCCCTTAGAAAAATGCCTAAGTCTGGAGAGGTGATAAAAATTTCCTGTGATGAGTGAAATTTGTCGAAGATGAAGATGCTGGCATTGCAGGATGAATTTAAAAATATTTTCAAGTCAGAGCAACGGGATGTTCATAGATGCAAAGAACGAATTTAAGTTTCACAGGGAAATAATTTTCTAAGGTTCAAAATTCAGAAAAATAAAATGAACCCGTTCGTTGTGCACCCATGAGTTCATTGCGTTCTGAAGGAAATTTTCTTCTGGGTATCGAAGTTTATCGATGAGGAGTTGATTTTAAGGTCTTCCACAGCTTGTCGAGGATTCTGAGGTGAAGATTTTTGATGGGCACCAGGTTGATGAATTTTCCTAAGGGAAATTTTAAAATTTTCTAAGGCAAGTGTGAAGAAAATGTGTCCTCAAGGTAAAATCCTCCAGACGATGAATTTGAAATGAACTGCCTAGGTGAAGTTGCTTAAATCCTTCATGAAGATAGTCTTCCAGAGCCAGAGTTGAACGAAATTGAGTATCGGAGCCCCAGGTAGTGAAATGAATTTCTCAAAGATGAAGTTTGTCTAAGGCATGAACTTGAACACGAAGTTGACAATGAACGCTTGGAGATCAGAACGTGAATCATGTAAGTAAGTTAAAATTACATTATGAGATGTTCTAATACTCTTCTCCTCGCTTGATTTGCAGGAGGAATGTTGAAGCCAGAGCACGATGACTTGAAGTGGTGAAGCACGATGATATTTCAACCTCGAAGGAAGAAAGTTGCAAGAAAAGTGGCTAAGTGTTGGGGCTCAAGTGACAAAGATGAAATGTTTTCAAAACTCAAGATGGTGATCCAAGAATGGAAGCTTGAGCAAAATTGAAGAACAACGTCAAGAAGAAGATAAAGGGCAACTGAACTCCAGATTCTATCAAACTTTATTATCTGAGGAGGCGATCTTAGGGATTCTTTTACCCTCCTCCAAGCGATCAATAGAATTGGCTGAGCGCGAAGATCGAGAACAGTGTGAACGCACCTACAAACGGGAATCTTCTAGAAGATGCTCGACATTATGGCTCATTTATTACCCCACTCTCCTTTATGGCGTTTTTAGGGCAAATCTTGTTTAGGGCTGAGGTGGCACGATCTGGGCCATCCAGCCAATGAGCCGTCCGTTGGACTTGGCCATCTATAAAAGGGGAGTCCCCCTCATTTGTCCCTTCAGAAAACAATTCATTAGACAGAGAATTAGAGTAGAAGTTAGAATAGAGAGCTTAGAAGTAACTTAGTATAGATTGATAGTGTAGTTTGAAGAAGAGGGAAAGTTTTCCCTTTGAAAACTTTGTAAGAAATTGTTGTGAACACTCTCTCAATAAAAGAGTTTTTCATTGATGGTGAACTTCGGCCTTTGTTGTGAGTAGCTAGGGTTTCTTCTGGCCCTTCGATTCAAGTAGTGACTTAAAGTAGAATAAGTTTCATTACATGCAAGCAGTAGATAGTAATTGTGGAATGTGGTCTTCAATTTGAACAAACTTCGTATATCCATACCACTAGTGTGTTCGCTGATGGTGAACGTGCCTTGTGTGGTCAACTGGAATATCATGTACTTAACTTCGATCATGATTTGTATGTTTATATGCGTCGTCGTGATGGTATTTTCATGCTAAGTTGTGATTTGAACACCTTGAGCTACTCCTTTGAAGATTGCACCGACTCCGTGGAAGCTGTCTGAAGCGAGGCAAAGCGAAGTCCGGTTGAAGCTTGTGAGAATTGATCGCCATGTCCACGCCTTAGAGTAGATTAGAGCTCTCTAAACCTTGCATTCTAAATTCAGTACTTTCAAGGTAGTTTAGGAAACAAGAACTTCATAGACAAATCTTTCGAGTGTTTGAATTCCTTCTCCGCTGCTGAACAATTCCGTAAGTCCCCTTGAAATACCAGCAAATCACATCGAGCCAAATTGAGCCTATTCGCACTAAAGGAACCTTGGAGTTGAACGCACGAACTTTCTTGCAATCTTAGCGTGCGGAATACTTTGATCAAGAGAGGATAGGGAAGCCGTTGGCGACTTTATTCTGCGTTGGTGCGGTCACTAAAAACACATCAACAATACATCACACCATTTCCATGACGATACAATTATGCATTTTTCCATCTCTCAATTGTCTTTTGATCCCATGTTGAAGGTAGCCCTTGAACTCCTTACTGGTGAATTACCCCCCAATTTGAGTAGATGGGCTTGAATGAGTGGTTAGATGACTTTTTTGCAAGGGATCAAAATTCTTTGAATTCTACAAGTGCTTGATCTTTGCTAGTGAAGCAATAGACCCACATTTTTTGGGTATAATCATCTACAATAAGCTAAAATAAAAAACACTGGGCATGACTATGATTGGGTTGCATGGTTTGCATAGATTGGTATGTGCCAAATCTAAGGTATTAGAGGTTCATGGTTTTGTAATAGAAATGGAGTCAGATGTTGTTTCTTGACAAGATAGTTGTAGCAAAGAACTTGTTTTTTCTTCGTGCCCAAAAGTCCATGCACCATGTCTCATTTATCAATGCAAGAAGATAGCCCAAATTGAGATGACCAAACCATATGTGCCAAAGAGTGGTGGATGAATTTTCCTTAACTACAAGGGCCTTGTCTTCATGGGTGACATCAACCAGTTAATACACTTTACCAACCTTGAGTCTTGAGTGGTAGAGGAATGTCATTTATACCCTACACTTTATAGGATGTATCATCACCGTGTGAAACTTTCCCATATGATGTTGAAGTGGTTTGTTTTTAGAACCACTCTTTTTCTCTTGTTATGTGTTTGAATGCATTAGAATCAACATATGAGACCATAGTTTACATACTCTCTAAGTAGCCGAGTAATCTCCAAAAAATTTGCATGCCGAGTAATCTCTCTTTTACGCACGGGCAGTATGCAGATGGATTTTCTCCCGTCAAATTATCAAGTAATCACCAGTAGCTTGCAAAAAACCCACAAACTTGGCATGTTTGTGTATGTATAAATATGTCTGTGTGTGTATATGCATGCAAACTTGGCATCTTGTGTATGTTTATAGATATGTATGTGTGCACAGAGTAGTCTTGAGTATACACATACATAAATATCCACACACATTTGCCGAGTATTTGCCTAGTATTTGCCGAGTCAAAATTTTTGGGCTTGCCGAGTACTCTCTTATTCCGAGTATGTAAACTATGTATGAGACAATACTTTTAGAAGTGAAGGCTTGAGTTTTTGTAGGATATAGAAAATCTTCTTCATTGGAATCACTTGTTGAAGCAACATTCCTTTGTTTCTTGTTCTTTTTCTGCCAATAGGGATTCTTCTTTTTGTCCCCTTGAGAATTTTGTTGTGGATTTTATTGGCTTGATTCCCTATGGAAAATGATTTATACTAGCATTCTTGGATATAAAATTTTGCCTTAATATAGATTGATGCATGTTCACAATAAGAATACATACATAAACAAAAAAAGATGTATTGAAGAAATAACTATACGTAGTAAATATTTACATTCTCAACTAGTTTCAACAATGCGCTCCTTAATATAGATATATTATAGATTCATACTCACAATGGGAAGAAATACAAAGATGATTGGTTTTTTTTCTTGTTATTTGTCTTTTGCTAGGCTTTATTTCTATTTTCCGGTTTCTGAAAAAATATGGCGTCTACAAGTAGGAGACTTGGCAAATCTAAAGACTTGTTTTTTGGTCAATGATATGTATTGAGCTCTGATTTTGATTATATATGAAGGAAATTAGTAATATGTGTGTTTTCGAAGAATATTTTTAAAAGTTGTGTATTTTTAAATGTTTGATAAATTTGCCAATTTATTGCTGAGTTTTTGTTGAGTCCAATGTTTTTAATTTTATTGGGTCAGCTGAGTTATTGCTGAGTATGAGTTTTTTAACTATGATTTTTGGTTAGTAAGTACTATCTGTTTTTAGCATATGATCAATATGTAATACAATGCTCTCAACTTGAGAAAGTACACCATTTCCTTTGTATCTCATCTGTCACTTTTTACGGACACTAAGAAGGTTTCTCTTGATTATTCTTTTTTTCCTCATGGACATATGGCAGGTTTTCATTCCTGCTCATCTGATTAAAGTTCCTCTTAGTACTTATCTGAAATAACTTTCTCAATTCAATTTTAAGGTTTGATGTTTTAGATCCATAGCGTATCCAATTAGTGTTGTCCTCTTGGAGTTATGTGTTCAGCTCTTTCTTCAGATTGTTTTCATCATTTTGGTCAAACACATCCAATGTGGCCATGATGGACCCACAATTGAATGGATATCATCGATGAAATGTCTCATGAGCATAAAAAATTGTGATTGGGCAGTTTACTTTTGAAATCAGATTTTCTGGACCCTATTTCTGCACATTCTTACATCTGTAGAGAGCTTGTTTTGGTCTGTTGGGTCCAAAATTATAGAGAATTTATTCTATATTATCTTAAAATTTTCTACATTAAAGGAAAGCTACATTGTGCAGGTCAATTCTTAAATCAAATTATGTAGATACATTTCAGCACATTCTAACATTTGGAGAGAACTTGTTTGGTTTGTTAGCTCTAAAATTTTAGTGAGTTTACTCAAGGAGTTCCTCTTTCCTAAAAAATTCTATGTTTAAGCAAAATTCTGGCCACTGGTGCTATTACTGAGATGGATTGCTTTATGATTAGATCAGCTCCAGTCAAAATCCACAATCGTCCTCACTATTGGGTTTTCGTTTCTTTTTGCTGGATAATTTAACTAAAAGTAGTATTTTCCCACCAGAGTGAGCTTCTACAAATCCTTTATTTGTTAGCTTTTTCTTACCTAATGATCAAATGCCCTAAAGTTTTGGATAGGCTAATGAACCTTCAAATAAAACCAATTACCTCCTCTTAAGAATGTTTATTACTATCTTCTGAGATCAAGCTCTGTTGTGATCCGTTCATTATTTTTATTTTACAACCATTTTTAAAACCTTTAGGATAATTTCACATTTCCACTCTAGAAAATATTGTAGGTTGCTTACAAAATAGACAGCATTTGCATGGTTTAGGATTGATTTAAAATATTTAAAGAGAGAGATTGGGCCCATAATCACTTGGGAATCAACCTTCCACTTTTAAAACTCCTAACAGGTTGCTTATCCTGCCAGATTTTTACAAGTTCAAGCTCACAGCTAAATTTCCAGTATTAAATGTATCTGTTAAGTAGTAAACATTGAATAATGAAAATCAGAAGCCTCATTGCTTAATTGCAAGCCTATTAACAATGTGTTTCTTCTTTGCAGCCGCTTTCTTCAGGGTGCTGAAACAGATCAGAAAGAAGTTTCAAGGATACGTGAAGCATTATCTACAGGGAAAACTTATTGTGGACGATTGTTGAATTATAAGAAGGATGGGACACCTTTTTGGAACCTCCTTACAGTCACACCCATAAAGGATGAAAATGGGAAAATCATCAAATACATTGGGTAAGCTGTCATAGAAATCACATATTTGTTGGTAGGTTCAGTTGTAGTATCATAAGTTGTTCTTTCACCTGGAAGCTACATTTGATGCAAACATCATCCTTGTTTATGAGATTTTAGCTAATATGATTAAATTACATGTTGGGGTTTCTCACCTTTATGTTAGTTTCTACATTTTTTTTTATCATTTTTAAGGTAAACTTGCATTCCTTAGTGCTTGGGATGAATTTTGATTAAAAGTAGCTTTCTAGCCATTGATTTGAGTCTTCTCTTTGATATTTTCATAATGTTTTATTGATGTGGATCAAAGTGATCATAATTTAAATTAAACTGAAACTCTTTGTGACTTGTGATAAATATCTGAATTCTTTGCCAAATAGTATCCATCCAAATGCAATAATTTTTTCCCCTTGCTTGTAATACACAACAATCTATCATTAGCTCACTGGTACTTCCTAACACCAGATTGAATACATATTTGTTTAAATGGCAAATAAATTATAGCTTCAAGGGGGAGGAATTTGAGGCCTCAATCACCAAGATGTGTGTGTGTGTGTGTCTCAGAGAGAGAGAGAGAGAGAGAGAGAGAGAGAGAGAGAGAGAGATTATATCTTTCTTTACCTATATTCATTTTTCTTGATGCAATTTTGCTGTACCCAAACCAATTTTTTTGCTTCATTAAGGCATTTTGCATTAAAAAGTCTAAACCTTGTTAAAATGTTGTAAAATACAGTTTTGGGCAATATCAAGCATGGAGTTTTTGTCAGTAGTTTGTCAGTCAAAGTCAGTTTTATTGATCAGAACTTGAAGCAGAGACTCAGAATGGAGCTTCTCACGATGGAGGAACATCTCACGACGGCGTTTCACATTGCACACGATGATTTCAGTGAGCGAGACAGAGTTTTCAGAGGTTAATTTATGAAGATTTCTCAGAGGAAAAGCCACAAAGCGCAAGTATAGCCCAGGGGCGCCCAACTTTTTGAAGGTTAAGATCTTGCTGAAAGTGTTCAAGCATCCAGTCAATCTCTTCAGAATTAGCCTGGCTATCCGTCGAGCTATTCAGCGAAGCATTCCGAGACTCACAGCTCCGGAAAATAGCGATAGAAGTTGAAATCCTCAAATTTCAAGATGCGAGAAACT
>VDFB02180511.1:0-32147 GCA_007258455.2 Sequoia sempervirens
GCATAGCTGTAGGCAGTTTTCATTCATAAATCAAAAATACAAAAAGATATCGTTTTGGGTATTAAATATATCATCTTTCCTCATTGGGGCGACCCACCTTGCAAAGTTATAGATTTTATTTTGCTGTTCTGGATTTTATCTAGCAAGTTCGCCCCTTTAAGAGGGTCGTACCATTCTGTCTCAGCCTTGGGATGTGTGCAGAAAGTTTTAAGGATGTTTGGTGAGGTTTAGAGGTCTTGTTCTGGGCGCCTTTGTGTCTAGAGCAATCTGCATTTGATATTTTGTCAATTGAGTATGTATTGAGTGAGATATGAGCGATTGAGTGAGGATTGGTTTGCAGATTTCACATTTAAATTGCAGGTCTGATAGATCAGAATTAAGCTAATCATCTCTTGCTAAAGGATTGAGCATTATAAGTTGTATTTTGTTCCTAGAAAGATACTCTACACAGCTGCAGCAACGAAGACTTCAAAGCTCTAGTTTAATTGAACAATTCTGATACAATTTGTAAGCTGTTAGTAGTACTATCAGCAATTCATCTTTATCTTGCAATTTGAGTTATTGTACTTTCCCACTGAATAAGTGGAAGAGGCTGGCTTGCCGCCTATTTACTTGTTTGCATTGTAATTTCCTAAGTCTCCGCCATATGGTCGCCTCTTGTCCATCACGGACTGAGTAGCACATACTTGGTGTTAAGCTAATTTTCAGTATTGCATTAGATAGGGATCCTCTGACCGAATGCTCGTCGTTCACCGGCGCATCTCGTGGTTAGAGTTCTTGTTCAGCATTTTCCTTTGAGATCCCTACGACCAATGAATGCTACACCGCGCCCAGGATCTGGGTACATTAGTTGCGTTACTTTTCCATATGTCGTTTTTGGTTTATGCCAACCTTATAGCAGGTGCGTGTTGCAATGAAAATCAAAAAAATTGAATTACAGTTTGGAGACATTCCACAGGCAAAGATAACCAAGTGAAGACCCAAGATGCCCTTTTATAATTTGTGAAGACCCTTCTAGAAGCTTCAAGAAAACCCTAATTCTTTTCCCTCCAAGAAAAGGCGTCACTTTCTTCAAGGCTTCAATTTTGACTTTAATGAAATTCATCTCTTCAATATAGGCGTCCAACTTAAGGCTTTAATTTGACCTTAATAATTATAAAATTACCTCAATGACGCGCCACCCCTTAAAGACCACCTTTTAATACAACATTAAGTTAAGAGATTAGGCCAAGGGGGTAATATAACATTAAAATATAATGTTATTTAAATGAAATGAACTTATCTCTCCGAAAATGCATCCCAAGGCCAAAATTGAACAAACCAACTGAGTCAACTGAAGAGGAAAGCCAACTATGCCGAGACGACAGGACCACTGCCAGAAATAGAATTTACTAAAAATAGTAAATTCCTGAAGGTGCTCGGAATGCCAAGAAAACACACCACTGCGAAGCTCTCTGAAAACCCAGAAAGAATCTGTCATTCAATCATCAATTCACGAGCAATAGCAACCTCCAAAACACGAAACCCTAATTTTGCACCGAAAAGATAGCCTACGGGTCTCCGAGGAATGGAAGTAGCGGTCGGTGGAAAGATCGCCGAGGCAGGACGTACCGTCCATGCTTCAAGATTGCTTATGACGATACCATATGTGAAGGTCTCATCGCATTCTCCAAAGTCGCGCATCCTCCGTAGATGATTTTTCCACTTCACCAAACTATAGGTTGATTTCTTTTTCTCAAAACGGAATCAAGAATCTCCTCTAAGTCAAAATAACTACATCCAAAGGTGAGTGATACGATGAGAAGCAACAACTTACATTGTATTCCAAAGTGCCTTCATGGCGAGACATTGGAGGCATTGTGTTTCTGCCCACTATTACGAGGCAATTCCAAGCTCTTGGCCCCTACGCTCCCCACTTGCTTCGATAACCTTGAACGGCCCATAGAAACGAGGTTTGAGCTTCTCAACTCCACTCTTCTTGAGAGTAGACTGTCTGTAAGGCTGTAGTCGGAGATAAACCATATCTCCAACCTCAAAAGAGAGCTCAACACGCCGCTGATCAGCATACATCTTCTGCTGATTCTGTGCAATCTAAAGATTGTTCTTCAATGATTTCATGATATCTTGACTCTGCTACAACAAATCCTTGGCTTGAGGGGCTTTGCTATCACCAAACACCAAATCAGCAAAGCTAGGAGCTTCATAACCATAGAGAGCCATGAAAGGTGACATCCTTTGTAATGTCCCCATTTTGCGAGCATCAGAGTTCGTAAGGATTAGCCTATCATTTGACCCTCATAGGCTGACAAATGTGATGAGAGGGTCTTCCTTGGTAGTTATCCAGAGTTTCAGGACGTTACTCCTTCAGTTGATTCAGGTTTGGGCCCTAGCAGACGTTTCCAGAGTGATTTACAGATACTTACTTTTATAGTAAGTCAGGCAGGCAGGAGTTGCTATTTTTAGCAGGGCACCTAGTTTAGTTGTCAGCTCAGTTTCGACCTAGTTTGATGATCTGATGAACATATAGTGTTTACTTGGGCATTTCATATTTATTAAATGTTTATTAATTTGACTTTTTAATATAAAGTCACTTTAATGAAATATTAAAATTATTAAATGGCGAGTTATAAAGTATTTAATACTTTATAAAAGAGGGGTTAAAATAATAATGAAATGAGCATTTAATTATTAATCAAAAGGGGACGCCATTTATTAAATATTTGTCCTAAGTCAAAAAGGGCAAAATTAATCATTTATTTAAATGATTATTAAAAGATTGCTTTGGGTCGAATTCTTGAAAGGAGATATATATACTGCCCAGACAAATCGAACTCATTATGAGATGATTATTGGATTGAGCATTTGTTTTGATGAGAATTTCTCTGAGAAGGAGAGGCCTAGGGTTTCTATCTCTCAAGCCATTAAAGAACGATAAACTCTTTAGTATTGCAGCCATTTGAGGTGGTGAAATATCCATTGAATTTGGCATTCAGGAGAGCTTCATCCAGAAGTTCTATTTGTGCTTAAAGGTGAAGATTTTATTTAGGGTTTGAAGATTATTGAAGGTCTTTCAAGTGCAGACCCGAAGATTCATCATTGGCAACCATTAACGATCAGTTTCCAAGCTTTGTGTTGGATGCTACAGTGACGCATGAACAGTACCCGTGCTACAGTGACGCGTGAACAATAAAAACGCTACAGTGAAAATGCTACAGTGATTCGCTACAGTGATGTGCTTGGTTGGTGTTGCGTCATCGACATTTTGAGAGGGTTTCTATTGCTGTGATCATTTCCAGAATTTGCCAGTATGCTGATATGAAGTCTGTTGTAGCTAATCAGAGGGTTTCAAGGCATGTTTACTTGTGAGTTCATAAATTGTAACAACTAGATTTTCTGGGTATTGTTGTTTTAGATAATAGGGGTTATTTTATGAGCTGGGTTGTCAATACATTATGAAAATAATGCATATTTAAGCTGGTATAAAAATCTGGAATTTTCAGATGTGAATTTCCAATGCAATTTCAGTTTTGAGTAAAAAAATTACTATTGCAACATCTCCTATTTTTGCTACATTATGTTGTTGTATCAAACCATTGGCAATATATGATCAAAACACAAAGAAAAAAATATATCGGTAAACCTAGACATGAGGAGATAAGGGGCTAAGGGTTCTCATCCCCTTGTGTGTGTATGTGAAAGAAGGTATACTTGATGCTACTTCTTATGTGAAGCCACTTCACCCATGCTCTTTGCTGCTCGGAAACATAGTTTCTCAAATAGCCTTCCAACCACTTGTTCACTATTTCCGTTTGTCCATCTATTTGGGGGTGATAACTAGTGCCTGGAGTAAGCACAGTACCACTCATTCTAAAGACCTCTTGCCAAAAAGTGCTTAGGAACTTGCTGTCCCTATCACTCACAATGTTTTTTGGCAGCCCATGTAACCTAAACACCTCATGAAAAAACAGATCTGCAACTTGGGCTGCTGAAAAAGAGCTGGTAATGGCGAAGAAGTGAGCAAATTTGGTTAGTCTATCCACTACAACATAGATACAATCCTTCCCTTGGACCTTGGGCAATCCTGTGATGAAGTCCATCGATATGCTTTCCCATTTTTGATTGGGAATAGGGAGAGGTTGCAGCAGACCAGCTGGTAGAGTATGCTCATTCTTGTTCATTTGACAAATGGGACACTCCTGAATGTAGCGTTGAACTTCTCCTTTCAACCCTTTCCAAGAAAATCTTTCCCGGATCTGCCTATATGTCTTAAAGAATCCTTGGTGACCAGCAAGTGGAATTATGAAATGTCAACAAATCTTCTTTTTGAGCTTTAGATCGGCCACAAAAAGATTCTACCCTTGTAATAATAACCTTCAGCACCTTCTACCTTTCGTCATGAAAAGTACCTCAATGATACTGGTTTTATGAGCTGATTTTGGCATAATCGATAAGCAACAATCCCTTTAATCGAGCTCCTTTAATGAGCTCAAATAGGCTCTCTAGATGAAACGCCATTACAATGTTATTTTCGCTGACGCATACTCAACTCAAAATACGTAAAGCAAACTTACTAACCCCACTTTTATTGCCTCTAGTTCAGGATCAACTAATGCATGAAGTGTGAAACTATTGTGATCAGTCTTGACCACAAACTTGCTTCCCACCAAATACTGTCTGAACTTAGCTAATACATGCATAATGGCAAGCATTTCCTTATCATAGATGGAGTAGGTCCTCTCAACACCTCTTAGTTTTCTGCTCTCAAACACAATGGGATGTTTGTCTTGCATCAAAACAGCCCCAACTCCTTCACCGGATGCATCACATTGTAGCTCAAAAGGCTTGGAAAATTTTGGGATAGCCAGAACCGGACAAGAGCTCATGATTCCCTTAAACTTATCAAAAGTAGTTTGAGCTTTTTCTGAGCAACAAAAAGCCCCCTTTTTCGTAAGGTCAGTAAGAGGAGCAGCATTCTGTGAATAGCCTTTCACAAATCTTCTGTAAAATCCAAAAAGACCCAAGAACCCTTTCAAATGAGTCAAGTTCCTAGGAGATGGCCAATCAACAACTGCCTTGCTCTTTTCAGAATCAACCTTCACTCCCTCAGCATTGATTATGTGACCAAGGTAAAGTAGCTCCTCCATTCCAAATTCACATTTGGATTCTTTGGCAAACAAGCTCTCAGATTCTAGGATGCTAAGCACTTCCTCCAAGTGCTTGAGATGTTCTTCCCATGTCTTGCTGAAAATCAAGATGTCGTCAAAAAATATCAATACAAACTTCCTCAACTGTTTCTAAAAGACTCTGTTCATACAAGACTGGAAGGTAGCAGGAGCATTAGTCAACCCAAATGGCATGACTAGAAACTCGAAGTGGCCATAGCGACATCTAAAAGCTGTCTTCTCAACATCAGATCCACTCATCCGAATCTGGTGGTAGCCCGATCTCAAATCGATCTTTGAAAAGAACTTGGCTCCATGTAGCTCATCAATGAGCTCATCTATCCTCGGAATGGGGTATCGGTTTTTTATAGTGCTTTCATTCAAAGCACGATAGTCCACACACATGCGAATGGTACCATCCTTCTTCACAAGAACAACTGCTGAAGCGAAAGGACTCTTGCTTGGACGAATGAAACCCATCTCCAAGAGTTCCTGAATGTTTTTCTCAATCTCATCCTTCTGCTTCTTAGGGTACCGATATGGAATTGTAATAACCAGTTTAGCTCCTTCCTTGAGCTCTATGACATGCTCTGAACCCCGTTCAGGAGGTGGTCTAGGAGATAAATCAGCAAATACCTTGCTCTTCTTTGTGAGTAAAGACTGAATATCCGGAGGATAGTCTCTCTTAGTTTCAACCGGACTGGCAGGAAAAATCATACATTCTGTAGCCCACTCAGCTTGATCATGACGAATCAGCCTTGCCATTCTCTTGAATGACACAATTCAAGGACCCCCATTGGACATTCCTCTGAGTACTACCCTCTTCCCATCGGATTGAAACTTGAGCTCCATAGTTTGCAGATTTAAGGAGATCTCTCCAAGTGAACGCAGCCATTCAATGCCTAGAAAGGCATCCATATCTCCAATGCTGACTACATAAAAGTCATCCTTGACTTCATAGTTTCCCAATTGCATAGTCATGTTTGAGATCTTCTTGGTGCATGAGATGTGGAACCCATCAGCAACCATAACCTTGAAGCCTTCAAACTCTTCTGTTTGCAGCCCCTTCTTTGCCACCACAACTTCATCAATGAAGTTATGCGTTGCCCCAGTGTCAATCAAAGCAACTATTCGTTGCCCCTTAATCATCCCTCGAACCTTGAAGGATTCTTCTTTTTAGCTTGAAAAGTTATGACCAGCACCTCCCTTCCCTTTCATGTCGGACTCTTGGGGCTCTCTTTTCCACTTCTATCTCATCAAAAATCAGGCGCTGATAAATCGGAAATTTTTCTGTTGAATAGTATTAATTTGATGAAATTTGACTCCCCTGAACAAATGATCCACAGGACGGGACCATTTTCTCTACAAAACATAGCCCTTTTCTACGAGTTGGGTGTCTTCTGGGTCAATCTCTTGTGACATAAAGGTTTTTGCTATTTGAACTCCTTATGATGAGGTCTTTTTCCTTTATCCCCTCTATGAAATGTCGGCTTGGATTGAAACTTTGCTTTAGGAGCAGCCCACTCCATGTTTCGTGCTTTCTTCATTGCCTCCTGTAGGGAGGGTGGATCAAAAGCTTTAATCCAACCCTTGAGTGGCTCCATCAATCCTTCACTGAATAGGATCACCAAACGCCTCTCAATGATTCCTGTGACCATGACTGAGAATCTCTGAAACTCAGCTACGTAGGCATCAACTGTGCCATATTGCCTAAGTTGTGCCAATTCTCTGAAATGTATTTCAAGATCTTTTTTTCTCAAATCTTTCTATGAGCCTATTGGTGAACTCATCATAGGTAGTGATAGACCGATGACCCAAGGTGACTAGGCCATGGTACCACCACTTGTGCGCCACCCCATCTAGGTGTAGCATAGAGAACTTAATCGCCTCCTCTTCCACCATGGGTCTAAGAGCTAGATAATTATCTAACTTTTGTATCCAAGCTCTGGCTGAGTTGTTGTCACTCCCATCAAAATGTGGAAGCATGACCTTGTTGACAGCTTGATGCAAATCCCCATGCACTGTTGTTTTTCTTTGTTCATAATGTCTTCCTTGTCCTCTATTCTTCCTTTTATGATCCATAAAATCATTATAAGACATATCCATCTTAATTTCATCAGGTAGAGAATCATACTCAGCACGACCGAATCTCAACTGTTCAACAAATGAAGTATTTTCTTTTGGATCAGGTTGAGTGTTTATTGGGGCCAAGAAGGTGGGTTTGAATGGCCTGGACGAAATGTATGTGTTGTTTGAAAGAGGCTGAGCAGCATGTCCATCATGCTGGTTGGTGGCACTGTGTTCTCCTCTATGTCCTGAGTTGCTTTGTGGAGTTGTGTTCTAGCCCACTTTCCCCATCATGAGAGATACCATATCCATTAAGGCATCCATTTTCCTTTCAAATCTCTTCCCCGGACTTATCGATCTTTCTCTTCCCTTCCCACTATCTTCTCTATTACCACCCGATGTCCTCTCATTATCCCCCATTTTTGTTTCTTGAGAAGACTCCCAATGAGCCCTCAAAACCTCTGATGTTGTCTGACCTTCTGGAGAGTGATGCCACTGAAACTGATTTGCAGCCTTCTTGTCTTCCCTTGCTAAGTATCTTTTTTCTCTGTCACTCATAGACGGTTTGTTTCACAAGATGGCAGGATCTTGGCTCTGATACCACTGAAATATTCCGAGCCAAATTTTTTCAAATTTTCAATTACAATAAGCAGAGCAATACACAGTCGTTAGGGTTAGCTCTAAACCAAAACGATGCTAAAGCAACTCTAACCAGAATGTACACTAGGATCCCGATGTGGGCAAGGTGTGAGCATTGGTTAGAGGATCTGAATGCAAAAACAGAGCTGGAAGGAACTCTAACCAAGAATGGCACCAAGTGATGGCGAGCATATGGTCAGAGGATCTTAATGGAAATGTTGATACAAGAACTCTAACCAAAAAATGCGTCGGAGAACAACGAGCATGTGGTCAAAGGATCCCTACCATCTAATATGCTAAAAGAAAACTCAACACCAAGTATGTGCTACCCAATCCAGTATGGAAATGAGGCGACCATATGGCGAAGATATAAAGAATCACAATGCAACTTCAGAATGTAAAGTAATCATTACAAAACATGATAAGCAAGATTAGAGAAATGCTGACAGTACTACTGTTCAGCTTACAACATGATAGAGAATGCCTTGCTACGAACGTGAATCAAGAGTTAAATAATGCTGCAACAATATATTGAATTTCCTTCACGGGATAATAAAGCTTAGATCTGAAACTCCACTCAAAGGCCGACTTGACAATCTGATTTTTGACAGTCCTATTTTTCACATGCATGAACAGCAGCCCTAAAACTTACTATTTTGCTCACAACTCTCTCCAGACTCACTCAAATTTCACGAGACAGAATGCATAATGATCCTAGGATGATGGCGCCCAAGATTGAATCAAAAAACTAACCCAACAGACCTCATTTAATTTATGCACGAATTCCAAGACAGTCCAAAAAGGTACGACCCTCAAGGAAGGGCGATTTGCCTTTTTAAAATTCAATACATCATTAAAAAATCTGCAGTTTGGAGGAAAGGGTCACCCCTCACAGACAAAGAGAAATAGGCAATACCCAGAATGAATCTTTTTGTATTTTTTGACTTGTGATTAAAAACAACAATCAGCTATAATGAATATGCAATTCCAGAATCTCACTAATATGCATAAAACTGAATTACAAAGCCACACAAAGACTAAAATGTAGAAATCTCACGATAAATCACTCAACTACATCTACCTCATCACTAGTCGCTATATCTCAAGCAAGAAGCAATGCCAAGCTAGGAGGCTTACATTCCTCGAAGCAATGCCACAGCCAATCCGGCAACATAACATTCCTGTAGACAAAAGATAACCAAGTGAAGACCCAAGATGCCCTTTTATAATTTGTAAAGACCCTTCTAGAAGCTTCAAGAAAACCCTAATTCTTTTCCCTCCAAGAAAAGGCGTCACTTTCTTCAAGGCTTCAATTTTGACTTTAATGAAATTCATCTCTTCAATATAGGCATCCAACTTAAGGCTTTAATTTGACCTTAATAATTAAAAATTACCTCAATGAGGCGCCACCCCTTAAAGACCACCTTTTAATACAACATTAAGTTAAGAGATTAGGCAAAGGGGGTAATATAACATTAAAATATAATGTTATTTAAATGAAATGAACTTATCTCTCCGAAAATGCATCCCAAAGTGAAATATTCCAAGCCAATTTTTTTCGTTTTTCAATTAACAGATTACAACATTACAACCAAGTACCCGTTAAGGTTAGAAGATAAACCCAAACGTACGGAAACAACTCTAACCAGTATGGCGCCGATGATGGCGAGCATTGGTCAGAGGGTCTTCTACTCTAAATGCTTGAAAGGGAACTCAACGTCAAGTATGTGCTACCCAATCCAATGCGGAGTGAGGGGCGACCATATGACGGAGTGATTACAGAAAGCAAAGCTTGAAATGAAATGCTGAAAGCTGAAACTACTCAACACCCATAATGTGCTTGCTCACCCAGAATGGGAAGTAGCTACCATAGGGCAGAGTTGTAACTATTTCAAACTAGTACTGAAAGCAAGAACGAGTATTACAAATAGTGACAAAGCAATATTAAAGAATACTGGTCAGTACTACTGCCAGTTTACAATATATAATTATTGCCTGCAATGTCAATATATCAGATTCTTTCCAGATGGAGTATTCAACAATATATCTGCTACAAGCTCTAAGTAAACCACAATGCCAAATCCAAATCAGAAAATGCAGATTGCTAGAACTGTCATAATCAGATCTGCACTTTTATCATATGACCAGCAGCTTACAAAATGGAAGAATTGTTCATAACTCCCTTAATAAACATCCAATTTATATACCATAAATTGCAATGCACTTGGAGAACCTAGGCGACCAATACTGAATCCTTAAACTGATCAAAATGCAACAATTTCAATTTGCATGAATCCCAAGACAGCACCCAAAAGGTACGGCCCCAGCAGAAATTCGACTTTACTTTAAAAATTCCACACTTTGCTATAAATCCTGAAATTCTAGATGAAGATTCGCCCTTGACAAACTATTGAAAAGAGATGATACCCAGAACTATATTTTTTGTCCTTTTTGAGATATGAGTAAAAACATGGATCTGTTGTATCTAAAATGCAACTTTGGAAAACCTCTAATATGCAGAAATCAGAAACTAAAGAATTACAATGATGTTTACAATGCACTAAATCAAATGAACTCACAAATCTATCTTAAATCACCACTAGTCGTTGTGTTGCAAGCAAGAAGCGATGCCCAAGCTAGGAGGCCTTCATTCCTCGAAGCAGTTCCAGAGCCAATCCGGCAACATAACAGTATAGTCGACCAAAGATGTGAAATGATGCTCCAAGACTCCTTTTTATAATTCTCCAGTTGACTTCTCAAAACCCTAAAATCCACTTTTAGGTCAAAACCCTAATCTCCTCAAAGATGGCGTCCCACCTTTTCAAGCACTTTCTCTTTTAATAATATTTTAATCTTTCTTGGAAAAGGCGTCCATTTTGAACTTTAATCAAAACTTCATAAAAGAAATAATTAACCCTCTTAATGAAGCGCCACCCTCAAAAGGCCACCTTTTAAAAAGACTTTAAGTGATTAAGCTAGGCTAAGGGGGGGGGGAGTCAACGTTAAATTATAACATTAAAACGTGACTTTAATAAAATTAGCCCAACTTATTTCTCCAACTGCGCCCCGAAGCCATTAATGAACAAGCCAACCAATCAAACTGACATAGGAAGTCAACCAAACTGAACCCAACTGAAAAGCTGCCAAAAATAGAATTTACTAAAAATAGTAAATTCCAGAAAATGCTCTGAATGCCGAGATGAACATACCACTGCGAAGCTCTCTGAAAACCCAGAAAGAATCCGCCATTGAATCCACCATCTCTGAGCAATGACCTCAAAAATAGGAAACCCTAATTTTACCTTCCGACTAGCCTTCGGGTTTCCAGAAAAAGGCCAACGGTCACTGTGAAGATCAGGTTTGAGAAGGGGACATTACAGCCAAAATTGAACAAACCAACTGAGTCAACTAAAGAGGAAAGCCAACTGTGCCGAGACGACAGGACCTCTGCCAGAAATAAAATTTACTAAAAATAATAAATTCCTAAAGGTGCTTGGAATGCCAGGAAAAACACACCACTGCGAAGCTCTCTGAAAACCCAGAAAGAATCCGCCATTCAATCATCAATTCACGAGCAATGGCAACCTCCAAACACGAAACCCTAATTTTCACCTTCCGAGTAGCCTACGGGTCTCAGGAGTAGGCCAACGGTCAGCTGGAAAGATCATGCTCGAGAAGGGGACATTACAAATTCTGAAGTCTAGCTAGAAGGGAACATCACACAAGTAGATTGGTTTGAGTAGTTTGGTCTCCAGCACTTTTGGAGCCTATTTTGGCAAGTTCAACACTTGTGAAAATGATGGTTTAAGTGAAAATATAACTTAGGCAAATTGGATGACTTATTTGGAGAAATATTTAAATTATATTATAATTTTTTTTTCACTCAAATAGTTTGGACGCCCTTTCTATTTTTATTTGCATTTTTGTCAAGTTATATCTCTCTCATAATGGGACGAATTGGTAAAGGAGGCAAAGGAAACTCAAATGCAAATTAATAAAGGTGAATGTGAATCTCAATTTGGGAGCCCTAATTGGAGGTAAAAGAATTTGAACTTGAAGAGAAGTTATAAATATGAGTGTTGGGCTTCATTTGAGATTATCCATTTGCGAATACAACGAAGTGCTGCCGAAATTTCTCCAAACCCTTGCTTCGAGGAATGCATACCTCCTAGCACTCTTAGTTTTGTGCTTGCAAGATAGCACTTAGCTAAGTTTGAGACTGTTCTTTACACTAAAGAGCAGATTGAGCTTATTGAAATGACAACTTTTGATGTTTTCTGATTTTGGTGTGTTTTCTCAGTTTTTGTTGTGCTGGTGTGGTGCTTGGCTAAAGCACATTTTTTATCGTAGCTCCTTATACGATTTTTGTGTGGTTTTGGGTGTTTGCTCTATCTTCTCCTCTACCCTAGGCGACCCTTCTTGCAAGTTTTCAGATTTTATTGTGGTGACTTGGATTTTATCTTGATGGTCGCCCTCTCTAGGAGTCATACCATCTTCATTCTGAGCATTGAGAAACGTGCAAAATACTTGGGAGCTGATTAGTGCCATTTCTTGGTTGGTTCTTGGTCGCCCCATATCTATGCTTCATTTTCACTTCATTTCATGTCATTCGGAGGAGTATTGGGAGAGTTGTGAGCATTTTGGTGTGTTTTGGGTGTGCTGGTCTGAGTTTTCTGAGTGCTGCAACTTCATATCAGATTGGTAAAATGTTAAGTTTTGACTTATTTTCATAGTAGATTAGCTTGCTTAATTGTGGAGATCATCTCTTATCATTTTGGAGTGTATTGAGAATCTTAAACTCATTGTAACTTGCAGATTGCTTCACTTTGTAAGGTTGTTATCAGTAGTACCGATTCATTCATTTCATTTATGCACTTTACTTTGTATTTCCACTATTAGTGGAAGAGACTGGCCTTGCCGTCTTTATATTTCAGTTCTACTCTTTGTTGAAGTTGTAAAAGCCAACCTCACAAAACCTAGTGATCACCTACAAGCAAAATAACCTATCACGTAGAAGAGATTCGAACAACATAAAGATATTGCTCTACAAACCAAGGGAGTAAAATTGCATAAACAAGAATCAATGAATTGCAAAGAGATCAATCCTTAAGAAAAGAGATCAAAACCCTAAAGTGAACCCTAGGATGAAATAATTATTAAAGTGTCTAAGTTTAGCTTAAGTGAAAAATAAAGTAAAGGTGACTTAATTAATTAATCGATCTGATTGAATTAATTAAGTAATTAACCTATTACTCTAACACTCTTTACTCATTTCTACCGTTTGCTGGAAAAGACTGGCCTCACCGTTTATTTACTTTCAGCACTTTACTTTTCTGTACTGCCCGCTGAAAAGTGGAAAGGATCGGCTAGCTGCCCAGACATTTACTCTCAATACTTTGTATTACACTCCCGCTGAATAAGTGGTCGAGTTCCATTGCATATCTTGCTGATCGGCTGAGTCATCTTTCAAATTGTACTTTCCAGCATTTCAATTCTTTCAACTAACGCACTTTTGTAGCTTCCATAAAAAAAATGGGATATTACAGATTTATGAAACTTTCTGTTACAAGCACCCCATTAATGGAAGTTCAAAATCTTATTAATGGCCAACTAACTAATTAATATATTGCATACAAGTCTAAAGATGCACTTCATTATATTATTATTCTAATATTTGTTGCCAAGGGGCACTAGAAGGAGAGAAAACCCATCACCCAAACAAACATGGCATAGTGTACATGTCCGTTTACTCAAGTATATAAATATACAACTCTCATTTTTTAACTTTATAATTTTACATTAACTGAAATGTAATTGTTCGCATATTTCCCAACATTCTTGGTATGCTACAAACCTGAGAGTGAAACTTGACACCTAAAAGTATTGTGCACACTAATAAAAAATATGTATCAATGTAGAGAATACCCATTGGGATAAATTTTAGAATCTTCACCTCAAATTTCTGTAAAGGAAAGTAACCAAGAGGAAAATTTGCAGCCATCAACAGAAGAAAACAAAGATCGTGTCATGTCACAGACAGTTTAAACAAGATAGAGCTTCAAATAAGGATACTAAGGCGCCAATAGATCAACCTGGACCCTCCCAAAAGCTTCTAGAATAGGAAACCTGAACAATACAAGATATTAGGCCTGATGAGGTTGGCAAGAATAGAACAAGAAGTTCCTATAAAGCCAAACAACAGAAACATCCTAATGAGGAAGATAAATCGGAGCATTCAAATGAAATAAATCTAGCAGCTGATTTTGAACCAACTTGTAATATCCCCTTCTCAATCCTGATCTTCTTAGTGACCGTTGGCCTTTTTCTGGAAACCCGAAGGCTAGTCGGAAGGTAAAATTAGGGTTTCCTATTTTTGAGGTTGTCTTTGTCTGGAGTTGGTGGATCTGATGGCGGATTCTTTCTGGGTTTTCAGAGAGCTTCGCAGTGGTAGGTTCCTTTCGGCATTTAGAGCATTTTCTGGAATTTACTATTTTTAGTAAATTCTATTTTTGGCAGCTTTCCAGTTGGGTTCAGCTTGGTTGACTTCCTGCTTCAATTTGGTCAGTTGATTTGCTCAGTATTGGCTTCAGGGCACATTCGGAGGGATAAGTTAAGTCATTTAATTAAAAGTCACGTTTTAAATATTATATTTTTACGTTGACCCCTTGGCCTAGACTATTGACTTAATGTTGTTTTTAAAAAGTGGCCTTTGAGGGTGGCGCCCTCATTAAAAGATTATTTTAATTATTGCCAAAGTCAAAGCAAGTATGAAGGGCGCATTTATCAAAGTGGTATTTATTTTAAATATCAAATGTTAAGCCTTGAAGGAAAAGTACGCCGTCTTGAAGAAAGGGTTAGGGTTTTGACATTGAAGCAGATTTTAGGGTTTCGTGAAGTCAACCGAAACTTATAAAAAGAAGACTTGAGCATCATTTCATCATCTTGGGTCTACTATACTGTTATGCTGCCGGATTGGTTCTGGAACTGCTTCGAGGAATGAAGGCCTCCTAGCTTGGGCATCGCTTCGTGTTTGCAAGACAACATCTAGTGGTGATTCAGTCTATTTGTGAGTGCATCTTAGTTCATACATTGTGTGTTCAGTTCATTGCATAGTTAGTTTAGTTTTGGCATGTTAGGGTTTTCAGCTTATTGCATTATTTAGCACAGCAGATTTATGTTTTTGCTCATAACTTGAAAAATACAAAAATATAGCTTCTGGGTACTGCATCAATCTTTGAGTCTGTAAAGGGCGCCCATATTCTCCAGTTCATAGATTTTTTAAAGAAGATTTGAATTTTTGAGAAGAAGTCGAACTTCTTGCTGGGCCGTACCACTTGGTCTTGCATTGATTTTCGTGTAAAATTAAATGTTGGCATTTTGAGTCTGTCTCTGGCTTTCATTCTAGGCGCCTTATCATTAGCTGTGTTTTGCATCTTAGAATAGGTTATTTGGGTAAGAGATGAGTAATTTATGAGTCATTTAGTGAATCTCTATACTGCTGGTTAAAGGTTGAAAAGTGCAGATCTGTCAAGCTGTCTACAGAAATCTGTACCTTCTGATTTGGTTTTGGCACTGTGATTTACTTAAGGATTGTAGCAGATTCATTGTTGAATGTACCATTTGAAAAGCATCTGATATCTTGACATTGCAGGCAATAATTCTCTTTGTAAGCTGGCAGTAGTACTGCCCAGTGTTCTTAATATTGCTTTGTCTCGATTTGTAATACTCATTCTTATCTTCAGCATTAGTTTGAAATAGTTACATCTCCGCCCTATGGTAGCTACTTTCCCACTCTGGGTTAGCAAGCACATTCTGGGTGTTGAGTGTTTTCCAGCTTTCAGCATTTCTCTTTCAAGCATTATTATTGTAATCACTCCGTCATATGGTCGCCCCTCACTCCGCTTTGGATTGGGTAGCACATACTTGACATTGAATTCTCTTTCAGCATTTAGAAGTAGAAGATCCTCTGACCATATGCTCGCCATCATCGGCGCCATCCTTGGTTAGAGTTACTTCCTGCATAAGCACTTTTTTTCAAATCCTCTGACCAATGCTCACACCTTGCCCACATCGGGATCTTGGTGTACATACTGGTTAGAGTTGCTTCAGTACGTTTTGGTTTATCATCTAACCTTAACCGGTGCTTGTAATTTGAAATTGTAAAAATCGAAAAAATTTGGCTCGGAATATTTCACAACTGCCTTTAGAGAAGCCACATAAACTAAAGTGTGGAGGAAAGCAATGCAGAATGAGTATGCTGCTCTTCAGAAAAATGGTACATGTTTGTTGATTAATCTTCCACTAGGCTGTAAACCAATTAGTTGCGAGTGGACTCTGAGAACAAGTACAAAATAGATGGATCACTCAACAGACACAGAGCAAGGCTTGTTGAAAAGGGCTATGCCCCAAAAAGAAAGCATAGACATTTGAAAAACCTTTGCACCAAAAAAGAAGGCATAGATATGAAAAACCTCAAGAGTATTCTTTAAGACTTGCAAGAGCAAATGGATACATCAACACCCATCATGGTTGACAATGCTTCTGCAATCAAAATGGCAAGACATCTAGTCTTCCATGACCAAAACAAACACGTCAACACCAAATTCCATTTGATTCAGCCTCATGTGCAAAAGGTGATGTTCAGCTAGAATTTTGTCCCACTGCAGATCAACCAGCTGACAATCTCACCAACAACCCTTATGAATCTAGGGGGAAAATGTAATTATTAATCCTTGGACTTAGAATCTAATACTAATATTTTATTATTAGTACAACTCAGTTGTAGGAGGTTGAAAAGCCTAGGTAGCTGAACTGAACAGTCTTTTGTTGATTTCAAATACCTGCATCGCAATGTCAGTTGAGACAATTTTTAGTTTCTATCAATACAATTTTCAAATTTTCACTGCAGTCAGTTTCCTGGTCTCACACAACATATGAGTATCTAAAACTTCAATGGAAGTAAAATGGAGAAATTACATGTTCAGAGCTATAAATAACCTTCTAGAAAAGTTAAATATCTATTTTAAGTGAAAGGAAACAGCATAATAGGTAACAAACAAGAACAAAGTGAAACTAAAATATTCACGTCTGTCACAAGAAACAAAAAATGTCGCACCACATTAGCCTTCAAATACATGTTTATGCTGATGAAAATTATTTGAGCTGCAGTTGTATTTGTATGTTCAAATGCACCTAGTGAGCATGTCCGGTAGTTCGGAACAGTAAGCATCATTTCAATGATTTCAATGCAATTAGTTTATTGGATTCCAAAATTGAAAAGCAATGCATGACACTGAAACATGAAAATACATCACTCAGCATACCGTTGCATGAGAAGGGAGAATTAGCCCTCCAGATTTAAGCCAGCGGTCTCTTGCAATAATTACACTAGAGAGCATGCTCTGTATACAAATGTATATAAAAAATTCACATCAGGAAATGACAATATAGGACCATGATACCAACCGAGTATGAAATCTCCAATCATAAAATTAGATCCAATAAGTGAGAGCATATGAAACAATGTATGCAGTCATCATAGAACAGGCAACTAGAAGCAGAGATAAAGCTAAATTCATGCAAATTGACAAATCACATCTGAGATCCTATTGTTTATTCTAGTTAGAACAATTTTCCTAGGACAGTAGATCAACAAACAATACTTCACCTCATAGAGAAGCATGTACCCCATCCACTCTGAAATAATGACATCAACCTCCTCATGAATATCAACTTCCTGCATGGAATAACTTACAAAATGGAGGATAAGTACATAAATTATGCTTTATTATATAGTAACTTTATTCATTCCTATCATCCTATATATGTGTATGGATGAATTTGAGATATACAAGGCTTTTAAGGAGATCTCTTCACACAACATTGAAACATTGAAAAATAAAAACAGAATACATACTACATAAACTATGAAAGTGTGAGTAAAACTCTCCCAAATACAAGGAAAAACAATCAGTACAAACTATTGATTAAAAGGTAAAGCATCACAAATCTAAAGACAGATATATTACTAATTTAGCCAACTTTGTAATTCAAAACTTAGTCTAGCTTGGGAATTCATCTTAATACAAGACTTTGCGAATTTCTGCTATGTTTATCATTATAAACCGATGCAAGAAATTTGTCTAATTCCTTCAACAACCAGCTAGGATAGATCTCCCACTATCGAAACAGGCTTACCTTAGGGTTTTTATCCTAAGGTTTCAACTAGTGCTACCCCAAGTTTCCCAGACGGGGACAATAGGGGCCGGCAGGACGAGTCACAAAGTTTCTGGATTTTGAGGCCAAATTTGGGGACAATGGGGGGACAGCTATATAAAATATAGGGAAAATTTTAAATATTCATATGATAACATGAATAAGGCATGCATAATATACATTATAGAACCTTAACATATAACATTTGTGTTCAATATTATTTGTCAATACTCAATAGTCAATACGCATTCAAAATTAACATACATGAATCATGAAACAACCTCCAAGTTATAATTTATAAACTTATATCAAAATGCCCAAAGGCTACATTGTTGCCATATAGTTTTCTTTGTACATTTTTAGATTGTGGGAAACTTTGAAACATAACCAGAATGAATGACTTATAATCTTCTAACTTTAGTACTTACTATAGTTCAAAACTTCAATGAAAATCAACAGAGTCACCCAAGTCCCAAGCAATCCAACCCAAGTTGCTGGTTCAGTTTTGGTGTTTGAGGTTAGCTGTTTACTGATTTTTTTCTCAGTTCAGTACAGCTGGGTTCAATTGTACTATATATATATAGGTATGGGCTTAGCCAAGGTTCACCTTGGTTACATTATAGACTACTTGGACAAACCTAGCCTGTAACTGGATTGGGATTGGTTCAAACTGTTCTAGGTATAGGCTGGATTCTGAGCAATCCCAGTAACAGGGAGTCTAACTGAATCATAAAACTGTAAAATCCCCCTTAAGGAACAATGAAGCCTTTTTTAACTTATCAATTCATAACTGGTTTTTTGACAATGGAAAGTGCTCTATATAAGGACAATCATTTACCTTAAATATGTAATGTCCCCTTCTAGTTGACATTGACATATTAGCAGGATTATCCTATTAGTGGCTCTCGTAGGCTAATGAGGCATGGTGAGAGAGTCATCTGACAATCATTCAATGATTATTTGGCTCACTATTTGATTGGAGTAAGGTTTTCCATTAGATATCATTATTATTTCTATTTATGGAAACCTTATATTATAATTTGATGTTGAGATGCACTTTATTAATTATATTATATTTTCATATTTTATAAAGTGCAAAAAATTAAAAATATATTGGAATCTTCTAGAAGTCAAAAAATAATATTATTTTATTGAGGCCGACCTCTAGAAGAAAGGCATAAATAGACATTGAGGATTCATTTTTCACCATCCAGATTTGTTGTTGATGATTGCTGATTTCTTCTTGAGCATTTGTGGAGCCAAGTGGTCTGAAGATAATCAATTGATCTTTGGGAACGAAAACTCCCATTGATTGCATAACTAAGGGAGTGAAATATCTCTTTAAGGGTTGCAGATTTGGAGGTGATACTTCAATCATTTCACTAGGCAAAATTTGTGGCCTTTGGCCAATTTTGGTGAAAAATTCAATTAGAGCTATTTGGGAATTATTTGGTATTAAGAGTTTCTTCCATTTTGGCATCTTGGAGGGTGAATTGACTCAAGGAAGAATTCTGATTTTGGTAAGTTTGAAATTACTTTTTATAGTCTGCATACAAAATACCACGACTTGCACATGGAGGTCTCCTTTTGATGTGATTTTGCTTGAGAGAGGTTCGATTTGAAGATCAAGCTTATAGAGTTTATTTGCATTGCAGAATTGTAAAGAGAAGGTCGTTGATATTTGATGAAATTCTGAAGACAAAGTCTGAAGCAAATTGGGATGGCCTTGGAAGCACATTTTTTATTCATTATAGCTCATACTCACATCGATTTCTTTGGGAGGTTGGAGCGCTCCATTTCTAGGGCCCTGCTGATCGTGTTTGAAGGGATTTGGAGATTGAGAGCATTGTGGATTATTTTATTCCTTCATTCCAACCAGAACAGGGGCGATTTCTTCAGAAAATTATATTGCTTGCATATGGTCTCCATTCTCCAAGATATTGCTTGCTTCTTCATTGGTGATAAAGGGCGACTTCAAGAACCAGGTTTCTTTCTTTAATTTCATGCATATTACATGTCATTAGTGCATATTAGGAGGTACGGCTGTAGGTGAAGTTTACATCAGATTTAAGTTCACAAGCATATGTATGTGAGCCAAGAGTCTTGGCCTTTCATCTCTTTGGCATTGTAAAGATTTCATTATCAATAATACATTGGAGTTGGGAGTCTCTACGTGAATCTAATTCATTTTAAAAGGGTAAAAGGATGAATGCAAACTGTTTGTCATAATGTCTATAGGCAGTAGTTGCATATTTTGCATATGAAATCTCATCTCTTACAAATGAAATTAGAGAAAAGAAATCTGCATTACATCTAGGGTCTTGTCTAATCATTATAATAGTCATTTACAAGCATTCCATGCATTGGATATCAATAGAAAGCATTCATATCAGATTGAACACTCAGACCAGCAAACCAAAACTTTGCATATCAAGTGTGACAAAATTATAAGGCACAATTTTAAAGTGTTTCAAGTTCAGATTTCAATAGGCTCATTACAAAATAAAACAAAGCAATAAATTAATATAATTATTGATAAGATTCAAGAATAGTGATTTTTTAATGTGCAACATTGTTTGGGCCTTTATTTAAGAGCAAGCTAATGTTGGGGAAATATATGGTTAATGCAAATGCTTTCAAGATAATGAGCTTTGTCCGCTCACATTGCCTGAACCTCACATTTAATATTTTCATTTTGCAATCAATTTAAATTTTGAATTCTGGATTCATTATCTGTAGCAAAACTAAAAGAGTTTTCCATCCACTTGATACTACAGCTCATGAGGCAAGTGAAAGTTGGTTGGGAACAATACTATCTCACATTTTGAGATTTTAACTAGTCTTCCTTGTGGACACTTGAGTCATTTTCTAATCTAACATGTGGTAGCTGACCCATTTCATTTTAATTTTCATAGCTATATTTCCCAATTCTATTATATTTGTGACAATTTCTGCAAGTCTCCATTGCATTTTACTATGATGAGGATAAACCAAAAGGAACATCTGGCATTTCTTTAACCATGATGGAATGTAAAAACAAAAGTTTCTACAAACAGTATGGTGTCAAGGTCTTTGAGAGAAGATGTACGTAGAAATTTTTTGGTTCCAAATCAATTTCTAGACTGAATCAACTAGAACTGCAGGTAGAGTGTGAAGATTTGCTCCTGCCGACCCCTCGGGTGGTTCTCTGATCAAACCCTAATTGATTTTTTTGTCGTTTTTGCAATTTTTGGGTTTTTTGTGATTTTGAAGGTTTTTTGACAATAATGTAAAAAATGCGATTTTGCTTATAAATGCAAATAAATTCAAATAAATTCTAGAAATCCATATAAGCTTAGTTTTTTGATCATAGATGATAGGCGTTGCATTACATTTCACTTCCAAGAATTTTACAATAGCCAGTTGCAGAGTATGAAGGAAATACAGAACACTAAATGAGAAAAACCTGATTTAAAATGGCGGCTGCAGCTGATTGAAGAATGTACGGCCAGAATGAATGAAGGTTTCTCTGAGCTTCAAAACCAACGCACAAACTTAGTTGACCAAGGCGCCCAATAATCCCAAGCCAGAAGCTGAGAAGTGGAGGCGTTCCTCTGTGAACAGATTTGTACGGCCCCTGCTGGTACGGCCTGTACAGCAGCAATTAATGAACAGTACGGATTCTTGAAACTTGTGCCAGAACTCAGATGAATGGAAATGGATGAAGTCGCCTCTGATGGAAGTTGAATAATCTCTGCTGAATGTTGATGAATCTCTGTCTGATTAAATGCTTAAGCCCAATCTGTGACTTCTGAATGAAATCACCAAGTGCAATCTTCAGCTGGTATCTCACAGCCTCAGTATGCCTGATCTCTGAAGAGGTTACGTTCTCCAGAAACGATGTTCGCCAGAAACCCTAGGGTTTGCAAACTCCAATGCTCAGAAGACAAAATTGAATAATAATCAAGATAGTTCGATTTTGCCTGTGAAGAGTAATATATTCTCTTCTTTGAAAAATTCGACCTAATCCCTTCATTAAAATAATCATTTAAATAAATGATATAATATTCACTTTTGAACTTAGGAAAAGGATTAAATAATTGGCGTCCACTTTTAATGAGCATTAAATACTCATTAAGTCACATTATAATAATATATTATAAAGTATAATTAAAATACTTTATAATTGAGCCAATTAATTAAATACTTTAATATTTCAATAAAGTGACTTTATAATAAAGTCAAATTATTAAATATTTAATAATCCATGAATTACTCCTTATTTCTCCGTCAAATCAACCATCTGCTGAACTGGGTCGAATCTGAGCTGATAAAGTGCACCAGGTGCCCTGCCCGAAATAGCAGCTTCCGCCTGACCTAACTTTCTAAAAATAGAAAGTTCTCTCAAAAGACTCTCTGGAAGATTCTCAAGGAAGGCTCCAAACCCGACACACCGCAAACCGGAGCTAAATCCAACACCGAAAGCAACCGCCAAAAGGATCCTCAACACCCTGCCACCTCTACGAGGATCAAATGATAGGCTAATCCTCGGGCTACCACCGTGGCTTTATCAGATGGGGACATGACACCGCCGAAATTGCTTGTCCTCAAGCAATTCCCAACTCGATGTCGTGAAAATTTCCCCGACTTGGCATGTAGCATCCTCTCAATCGCAATCTCTCCACTTGACCGATATTCTCGGACACACCGGCAGTTCCTCTTACACAAGGATGGCCTCAGGTACTAGTATCAGTTTCCCTTCGTCGTCAAGGGGTGGCAAAACTGGAGAGGGAACAACATGCTGACCCAATGCCTTCTTCAGGCGAGAAACGTGAAATACATTGTGGACCTTGCTATCACCGGTAAGTCCAACTCATAAGCACCCTCGCCCACTCGTCTGACAACACGAAATGGACCATAGTAGCGAGGTTTTAGTTTCTCTGCCCCACTCTTCCGCAGAGTAGACTGACGATACGGCTGCAACATGAGGTACACCATATCACCCACCTCAAAACTGCGCTCAACCCTCTTCTGATCAGCATACTGCTTATGCTGATTCTGTGCCTGCTGGATATTGTCTCTGAGAGATCTCAAGATGTCCTGCTGACTCTGCATCATATCACCTGCACTCGGCACTCTGCTATCACTCAAAATCAAATCCAGAAGATTGGGCGCCTCATACCCGTACAATGCCATGAAGGGGGTCATCTGTATCGTCATATGGTGGGTCGAGTTATAACAATACTCGCACAAGTAAATCCACCTCACCCAAGCTCTCTGCTGACCAGCTATATAATTGCGCAAATAACCTTCCACCCACTTATTGACAATCTCTGTCTGTCCATCGGTCTGTGGATGGTAGCTGGTACTCGGTGTCAACTCGGTCCCACAAAGTCGGAACAACTCCTGCCAAAAGTTGCTCATAAACCGGCTGTCTCTATCGCTGACTATCGTCCGGGGCAATCCATGCAATCGGAAAACCTCTCTGAAGAACAACTCTGCAGTCTGCGACGCTGTGAAAGTAGTCGTAATCGGGAAAAAGTGGGCGTACTTAGTCAACCGATCGACCACTACATAAATGCAATCTTTACCCTGGGCTTTCGGCAAACCCGTGATAAAGTCCATAGATAAACACTCCCACTTCTTGTCAGGTATCTGTATCGGAGTAACTAAAGAGGGATAGGTGTGCTCGCTTGTTCTCTAAGTACTGCACTTCACTATTACACCGCGAAAACATCGCCAGCCCTTTCCAAGTAAAACCTCAAACTATTTGTAAGTGGTAGTATCCAGGATGGCCTGCCATAGGAAGGTCGTGAAAAGCTCTCAAAACTGTAGTCCGTACCTCAGAGTCAGGAACCAAAAGAATCCGCCCCTTGTAAATGATCAAGTCATCTACAACTGTATACCTGTCGTCCTGCTCTGTCCTGTCAACGATGCTAGAAGCCCATGGGTTCTTAGCATACTCTGCAATGACCCGATGCCTCCAATCCTCTGTAATCTGTGCTAAGGCATTCAACTGGGGTCTACGAGACAAGGCGTCAGCTACTATATTCTGCTTCCCCTTAATGAAAGTAATGTCGAAGTCATATGACTGCAGTTTACTGACCCATTTCTGCTGCCTCTCGTTCAAGTCTCGCTGTCCAAGGAAATGTTTTAGGCTGTTATGATCTGTACGAACACTGAATTTGCTGCCTACCAAGTACTGCCTAAACTTAGCCAATGCATGCATAATGGCTAACATCTCCTTGTCGTAAATGCTATAAAATCTCTCAGGACCCCGAAGCTCGCTTCAAATGCACCTGATGACGCCTCGGCTAAGATCGTAACCGCATTCAATGCCCTTCCCTTTAAAAAAACACAGATAAATCAAATGACTTCAAAAGCGCAATGCTAGCACTGGACACGAAGTCATGATCACCTTAAACTTGTCAAAGCACTCCTGCGCCTGTGGTGACCAAGTAAAAGCCCCTTTGTCAAATCAGTAAGGGGTGCGGCATGACGTGAGAACCTGCTAACAAATCTCTTGTAAAAAGCACACAACCCAATGAAACCTCTCGAAATGTATACTTCTCGTGTACAAAGGCCAACAATAGTTGGACCTTCGTGGTCCATACTCACTCCTTGGCACCGATGATGTGCCCTTATATAAGTAACTCCTCCATGCTGCCGCGACTTGACTCTTAGTATTGGGAAAGACCATCTCAAGATGCCCAATACTGTCCAAATGAGCTGTGCTCATCCCATGACCTGCTATAAACCAAAATGTCGTCAAAGAAGACTAACACAAATCTCCTCAACTGAGCACTGAAAACCCTGTTCATAGTCGCCTGAAAGGTGGCAGGTGCATTGGTTAACCCGAAGGGCATAACCAAGAACTCGAAGTGACCGCAATGACACCTAAAAGCGGTTTTCTCAATATCCAAGCCCTCATTCAGACTGATGGTGTACCTCGACCAAATCACCTTCAAAGAAGATCAAGGCCATGCAACTCATCTATCAGCTCATCAATGCGCGGAATGGGGTACCTATTCTTGATGGTCCTTTTGTTGAGCTGCCTGTAATCGATGCACATCCGAAGGGATCCATCCTTCTTCACCAATACAACTGATGAAGCAAAAGGGGATTTGCTAGGTCTGATATGACCCATAGCCAACAACTCATTAATAGTCTTCTCTATCTCATCCTTGAGCCGTTTCGGATGTCGGTAGGGGGTGATCATCACGGGCTTGGCGCCCTCCTCCAACTCAATAATGTGCTCCGTACCCCTGTCTGGCGGTCTACCAGGTGGAATGTCACTAAACACCTTGGAGTGTTTAGTCCTCAGAATCTGTATGTCAGGGTGGTACTCCCCCTTCTGCGGCTCCTGCTGGGCTGGCATCAACATGCACTCAGCCGCCCAGTAAACCATATCATGACGAATGAGCCTCTCCATCCGTCTGAATGAAACCATCCTAAGATTACTGTCCCGAATTGCCTTGATGACATGTGGCCTTCCGTCAACCTTGAATTTCATCTCCATATCCCGTAGGTTGAGCGTGAACTCACCCAAATCATGTAACCATGCCATCCCTAGTACCACATCTGTATCACCCATATTAACAACATAGAATTCAGTCTTGAATTCATAGTTGTTCAATCTCATCGGCAGATCAGTAATCTTCCTGTCGCACCTGAGCGCGTATCCGTCAGCTACCTTGACTCGGATACCCTCGAAAGCCTCTGTCTGGATACCACGTCTCTCCACTAGACGTGCATCAATAAAATTATGTGTCGCACCCGTATCCAACAAAGTAATCACCTTCTGACCTGCTAAGAGCCCACGGAGTCGAAATGAGCCATCTCTCTGAAGACTAGTCAGATGGGCTTCCTGTAGCTTCCTTCCACCTTCATGTTCATTCTCATTTTCGGACTTCTCATCATCTGAAGGCTCGGAATCAGCTTGCTGGTCTGACAGATCAGATTGCTCTTCGCCCTCATAATACCACTCCATTTGGTTATTTTTGACTTTCGGACGAAGTGGGCATATGTGCTTTTCATCATAGGGTGCCTTGCACCAGAAACACAACTTCTTCTTACGTAATTCGTTCAAAGTTTCTCTGTCAAACGGGGGTGCATTCTGTCTCTTAGGATCCTGTTGATCCTTCCTCCTGTCAAAGGGTCTATTTCTGTCATTGTTTCTATCGAAAGCCTGTTGGGTCTCATGTATGGAGTGGACCCTGAATTGAACTTGCTGCGAGGTGCGGCAAGTTCCATGCTGCGTGCCTTCCGCATGGCCTCCTGAAGTGTGGGAGGGTCAAAAGCCTTGACCCAACCTCTCATGGGTTCTGTCAAACCCTCAACAAATAATATAATGAGTCTCCTCTCTGAAATGCCAGTCACCATGACTGCCACTCTCTGAAACTCGCCAATGTAAGCTTCCAGACTACCAGTCTGTCTGAGCTGAGCCAACTCTCTGAAATACAACTCTGGATCCTTCCTATCAAATCTTTCTATCAATCGGCTCGTGAACTCCTGATAGGTGTTAACCGCATGATGGCCTAACGTGTACATGCCGTGGTGCCACCAATCATGCGCTACTCCGTCCAAATGTAAAGTGGCAAATTTAATTGCCTCATCCCCCTGCATAGGTCTAAGTGACAGATAGTTGTCCAATTTTTGGACCCATGACCATGTCTTCTCCGGTCTATCAAAATATGGCAAAGGTAATCTTGCCACACAAAAGATATTGTAAACTCCCTATTCACTGGGTATCGCCGCCGCCGAGCGCCGCGGGGCTCACCATCAAATCGCCTCTCCTCGGGTTTATAGACAGCCTATAACCATGAAATGTAAGTGCCTCGCCGGATTCGTAGCGCTTAAAGACATGTACCGGCGAAATTCAATAAGTTCCGCTTACCCACATGCCGTGCTCGCGGGTCGAAGTCCCGGGTGATGCACCCATGTTCGCCCGAGTCTCGAGGTAGTGGATTCCGGGTAAGAAAGATACGACTCGCCCACGCCCCTCGATAGATCGGTAATCTACCGCTCGGGAGCCGATGCCAATGGTCGACCAACGGTCCCGCTCGTCTGTCCAATCTGTAGGAAATGAGGCTGTGTGGGCGTACACTGCCTAATAGTACCCATCAACTGCGACATCATATCCATCATGTTGTCGTGTCTCCGTCTAAACTCCTCATCAGTAATGTCACCCTCTGCATGTGCCTTCCCTGGATCCCTGCGAGTCTCTGAGGAAGTCTCACGACCTGCCATTAGGGTTGCAACACTGTTTTCACTACCGTCTGAACTGGATCTGTGAAAACCAAGCACTCCTGATACTGTCTGACCTTCTGGAATCGGAGGACCTGTCCAGTCTTCGTCTTTGCCTGTCCCTACACCTCTGGTATACTAAATAATGTCTTGGTTCATAAAAGGCAACCCAGAAATGCACTGTATTCTGAATAATCACTGAAAAAGCACAGGATGGCAGGAGATCTGTGCTCTGATACCACTGTCAGAACCCTGGTGGTTCTCTGTTCAAACCCTAATTGATTTTTTTGTCGTTTTGCAATTTTTGGTTTTTTTGTGATTTTGAAGGTTTTTTGACAATAATGTAAAAATGCGATTTTGCTTATAAATGCAAATAAATTCAAATAAATTCTAGAAATCAATATAGGCCTAGTTTTTGATCATAGATGATAGGCGTTGCATTACATTTCACTTCCAAGAATTTTACAATAGCCAGTTGCAGAGTATGAAGGAAATACAGATCATTAAATGAGAAAAACCTGATTTAAAATGGCGGCTGCAGCTGATTAAAGAATGTACGGCCAGAATGAATGAAGGTTCCTCTGAGCTCCAAAACCAACGCACAAACTTAGTTGACCAAAGCGCCCAATAATCCCAAGCCAGAAGCTGAGAAGGGGAGGCGTTCCTCTGAGAATGAATATGTACGGCCCCTGCTGGTACGGCCTGTACAGCAGCAATAATGACAGTACGGATTCCTTGAAACTCGTGCCAAAACAATGATGGATGATGATGGATGAAGTCGCCTCTGAAAAGTGGTCAATATCTTTGCTGAACTCGATGAATCTCTGTCTGATTAACTGATGATGCTCAATCTGTGATTTCTGGATGAAATCACCAAGTGCAATCTTCAGCTGGTATCTCACAGCCTCAGTATGCCTGATCTCTGAAGAGGTTACATTCTCCAGAAACGATGTTTGCCAGAAACCCTAGGGTTTGCAAACTCCAAAGCTCAGATGCTCAGAAGACAAAATTGAATAATAAAACAAGATAGTTCGATTTTGCCTGTGAAGAGTAATATATTCTCTCTTGAAAAGTTCGACCTAATCCTTCATTAAAATAATCATTTAAATAAATGATTTATTTTTCACTTTTGAACTTAGGAGAAATGATTAAATAATTGGCGTCCACTTTAATGAGCATTAAATACTCATTAAGTCACATTATAATAATATATTATAAAGTATAATTAAATACTTTATAATTGAGCCAATTAATTAAATACTTTAATATTTCAATAAAGTGACTTTATAATAAAGTCAAATTATTAAATATTCCGTAACTCAGTAATTACTCCTTATTTCTCCGTCAAATCAAACAATTACTGAACCAGGTCGAATCTGAGCTAAATCACTGCACCAGGTGCCCTGCCCAAAATAGCAGCTTCCGTCTGACCTAACTTTCTAAAAATAGAAAGTTCTCTGAAATGACTCTCTGGAAGATTCTGCGAAGGCACAAACCTGACACACTGCAAACTGGAGCTAACCAACACTGAGCAACTGCCAAAAGGGATCCTCTGAACACCCTGTCAGCCTACGAGGATCAAATGATAGGCTAACCTCGTCACCAGCTGTGCTGACTAGGATGGGGACATGACAGATAATAAATGTCATATGGGAAATATTGATGTTCATCCTTCCAAGTTTCCAACAATTATCAACCATCAAATGTAGAGTATCATAATAAATGTCATATGAGAAATATTGTTGTTCATATTTCCAACGAAATATAATGATTAATATTGATAAGAACAAACTTGGCTCGAGCAGGTAAAAGACAAAAAAAAGAAAACCTATGTTATCACGCTTCCAATTGTGTGCCTAAGTTGCCACAATCATCCTCAATCATGTCCCAAAAATGCTTGAAATCACATTAACTTTTTAATGTTTGGTGGAAAATAAGGTTTTATACTTATTTCAATGAGTTTTTGATGGATTTTAAATAAAAACCACAAGTTTTTGATGAGATTTAATGCAAAAGTCATTGTGAGTTTTAGAAAAACCCGGTGATGAGTCTTTTTGCAAGTTACTTGCTGCCAGTTTTGACTTGCGAGTACTTGCAAAGTTCTACAACTATGGTTAAGATGAACCCTTGGCTATTCCAAATGACCTTCAACAACCTTGACAACTTACAAAAGTCAGCAACCTCTAGCATCTTATGGACACATTGCTGCTCAAACATCCATGAAAACTCATAAACAACTCATAAAGCTTATGGCAGCCCAACCATGACTTGTGGCTCTACATCTAATGGCAACTCATAAACTATTTGTAGGATCTAATAAATGATCCGAACATCTTGTGGAAGCCCTTGAATGAATTCCGACATCCATGTATTGCTCTTAACCTATTATGCTAGTATACAGATAACCTCCAATAGACTATAGGCAGCTATGGTAACTCATGAGAGCATGTGGGCTACCAAGATGAGGCAAAAGTGATACTGAGATGGCCAAAAATATTTCACAAACAACCATACCAAATAGAATTCGGAAACCACTTTGCATCTTATGACCTACAACATTTGTATAGTGGCTAAATTGTGTGCCTTGATATTGAGGCACAAACACTTGATAATTTATCGAAAGGTTTTCCTTCTTGCTTCTACACCGGTCTTATGTGTTTTAGACCTTGTTAATCTACTATTTGATTCAAGTATGACTTACTCAATGGTCTTGTGGTCCTTAAATGCTGATTTGGATGCTTGAAAATAAATTTTTTAAGGTGTGGCTCAATTAAGCTCTATAAATTCTTTCAACCCTACATGCTCTTTGTTGCTTTTCCATGAAAAAATGTGCCTAGTGTTAGTAGTTATTTCTGTGTGAGGTCTATTTTAAGGCAGCTATGGTAACTCATGAGAGCATGTAGCCTACCTAGATGAGGTAAAAGTGGTACTCAAATGGCCAAAAATATTTCACAAACGATCAATACCAAATAGAATTCGGAAACCACTTTGTGTCTTATGGCCTACAACATTTTTATAGTGGCTAAATTGTGTGCCTTGACATTGAGGTCCAAATACTTGATAATTTCTTGATGGTTTTCCTTCTTGCTTCTACACTTGTCTTATGTGTTTTAGACCATGTTAATCTTCTAGTTGATTCAAGCATGACTTACTCAATGGTCTTGTGGTCCTTAAATTCTGATTTAGATGTTTGAAAATAAAATTATTAAGGTGTGGGTCAACTAAGCTCTATAAATTCTTTCAACCCTACATGCTCTTTGTTGCTTTTCCATGAAAAAATATGCCTAGTGTTAGTTGTTATTTTTGTGTGAGGTCTATTTTAAGCATGCTTGACAAAATTCACTTTTTTTAAGTGCCTTGTTTCTCTTAGGCAATATGTTCTTTTGTTTGATACGAAGTACAATGTGTTGTGTTGGTCTGTGGAGCATGCTCAGATTTTGGAGTTTAAATTTTGGCCACTTTGCCTGGCACGGTTTCCCCCCCAATTAATTTATGGGGGAGTGTAGGGGAGGCGAAGCCCCTCTTGTGGGGTCCAAGGGGACCAACCCCCTAGTGAGGTCCCGAGGGCAGCGCCCCCGAAGCAAAAATTCACTATTTTTATTAAAAGAAATTCAACACATATTCCTTTTGAAATTCAGTTAAAAACAATTATCAAACTACTTGGAAATATAACCTTTTTTTATTGCTGCATGGAAATGAAAGGTCATGGCTTTGTAAAGAGCCAGCAGCAAGGTGTGTGTTGGAATTTGAACAGTCGCATGAAGTTGAAGTTAGATGCTGCAAGTCGCGCACAGGAGTATAGAGATTATTGCAGGTTCGTGGTAGTGCACGTAGTAGTGAAAATTATGTGCATTGGATGTTGCACATTGCAGCTGTTTGTTACAGATTAATTGCATTTTGCTGGAAATTTGAATAAAATTGGACTGTTATTGTTTGTGGATGTAGCCCAGGAAAGGGTGAACCACGTTAAATATTTTGGTGTCTTGCCTCTGTGAATTTTCATTTCTCTGTCTTGTCATTTAAAATCTGCATTTAATTGATAATTTTGATTCCTCATTCCTGCCGGTAAATCCTAACATGTTGAAGTCTCATCAAGGGCTTCAGAGCACCCTTTTCATCTATCAATGAATAACATATCAAATGGACAAGAAGATATTCTCAAATTTCACAAGGAACAGTGTAATAGGACACACATTGAAATGGGTACAACAAACCTTTAAAAAGTTGAAAAATACCCATGTACAGCAGCACTAAGTACTTTTGTGTCCAATGTAAACAAAATGATTCATCAATAAGTTTCTATATGTCTGAGTGCCATATAACATTTAACAGATGAAATCGAAATACAATAAATGGCTGTTAGTAAACAAATCTCTAATCTTATAGGGCTTTAGCTTTGACACATTCATTCCATTCATCAATATTACTCTGTCCCAAAGTCTTTAATATTACTGCTCCATTGTTTTTTCTTTCATCTGGAAGGGTTTGAAGTTCAAACATCTGGTTGATCTTGGCTTGGTCTCTTAGATTGGTTCAACGGGTAGTCATCGTTGGTGATTGATTGTTGCCCAGACACCAAGTATTTGTTGAAGATTGTTGCTGTTGGACAGTATTCACATTGGTCCAAGACTTCTAAGGCACAATCGAGAAGCAACTTAAGAATATTGCATCTTCCAATGCATTTGGCCACTACTGGATTGGGTTTCATCTTTTGAGCAGTTCTTTTCAATCATGTCATTATGAGTGGGTCTAATGAATCCAATGAAAATCCAGTCATCTATGGATTGCAACTTAGTCAATTCGTCCTTGTATTTTTACATCTTGCTCCCATGATGTATT
>VDFB02180512.1:0-26486 GCA_007258455.2 Sequoia sempervirens
GGGTGGATGAAATTTTTGACCCAAAGTGTTCACCTAGAATGAACCTTCATTTTGCAAGACCAAGGTAGTGAGCAAAATGCTATACCTCTAAAAGTGATAATACTCCAAGAACTCAATGATTTTGACAATAGAACTCAATGATTTTGGGATAATGGAACTCAATTATTTTGGAAAATAGGATTCAGAATCAATGTTTGCAATATTTTTCTTGTACCAATTTACTTGTTTTTGGGAGTCAAATTTTGAACATAAATCAATGTGGGGTGTTCATTTGATTTAATCTTGAATTAATGAAGTCATTTTTACCACATACAATTTATTGGTTAAATTTCAAATTAAAATGTCTATGTCAAAAACATCCTTCATTTCACAAAGTCCATTATGTGAAAATCATGAAGTTAGGGCCATAGTTACATTAACTTTGGAAAGTATGGATTTAGATATAATCCAAAATATTTAGAAGTCTCTAAGGATAAAATCCTTCAGATAAGCATCAGTATCAAGACTTTTTCTAAGGATATCCATGCTTAAACCAAATGATCTGAGATTTTTAGAAACTTGTTGATGTGTGTTTGAAATGTTTTGAAATCAAGCAAAGTATTAACCTGAGTCACAAGAAATTACAACCCTAGCTCAAGTGGTATGTTCTTTTGATGGGCTTTCCTAATGCTCTTGATAGTAGAAGAGATGATTTTACATGAAATTGAGGAAAGAGTGTAGAGGTGTGTTAAAAATGAACTCGTAACTCTACACTATAACCAAAATTGGGCATAGCAATTAACTTCTTGAAATCCAAGTTCCAATGCACCATTTCAAAGAACTTGTTGGATGAACACAATTGACTACTAAAAAAATAGTTCTTATTTAATTTTTTTTGAGATAAAATGGTGTCTATACATATGGAGATTCATTGATTTAAGAGGCATCCTAGCCCTTAGAAAGGTCTAAGGGTTTTTACATATCACATGGATACTAGGGTAGAATTTTGTCAGTATAGAGCATTGGCACCAGCTAGTTGATGAATTTTGTCACACCAATTATTTATATAGCAGATCAAAATGAAAGTACCACTTGGGTCATTCCCTCTCATAAGTTGGGAGGCAAGCCCTCTGAAGGTAAAATGAATTGTGAAATTCAAGATGCTTTTCATCACCCAAGATCACCAAAAGGTGTGAGGGGAGAGGATATGCACTATAAGTATGCACAAGCAAAGAAAGTATACTTGAGTGTTTCTCTTCACCCAAGATCACACGAAGCACAAGGGGAGTGGATATACACTACAAGAATACACAAGAAAATAAAGCACATAGAAAAATATAGAAAAATTCTATAAATCAAAATGATTTCATTTTAAGCACCAATGGAAGTTTTTAATTTTTTTGTTTAATTTTAATCTGATATTGCAAAATGAGGATATGTGAGTCCAGTTTTAACCAACTTTGAAAGTTAATTTTAAACCCAATGGAAGATTATTTGGTCCTAAAACATAAAGTAAAGTAGCATAAGATGGGTTATAATTGCATCATAAGTGTAAAACACTTTTACAATGTATGGTCAAACAATGGTATGCTCCTTCACTTCAAATGTTTTCAAATCTGCAAAACTAGTTAGCCTTAAAAACAAAAACCAAAGTCAGTGACATGTTAAAGAGCACATGTAATAAAAAATTTAAAGCACATGTCAAAATTAGGTCTTTGTTTTGTTTACCAATAAAAAAGTGTCATTGAAATCAATTATGTTGCTGAAATCAATACGTCACTAAATTTTTTCAAATGGGTCGCCATATTATAAGTGTGTTGCTTTGGTGAAAATGAAGTACATCACTCTATAGTAAAATAGTGACATCAATTGTGTCGCTATTTTAAATATGTGGTGACAAAATTAATTATGTGTGATTGAATTTAGACCAAATTTTGTCATTGTATAGCGATTCCTATCAAATGTGTCACTAAATTTATCAACGATGTCATTGTATCTACAAACATAAGAAAATGGTCCAAATTAGCTTTCAACACACTTCCTAAGAAGGTTAACAGATATTTTGGAGGAATGAGTACACCAAAGGGGACATTCCATCATAATACTCTATTTTGGAGGAATGTACAAAGGAGGAATATTGTAAGAATACTCCCTTGCAAGTGGGAAGGTGAGGATGATTATCAATTTAGCTAATTAAAACTAAATTTGAATGTGCAAGAGGATGAATATTATGATATTCATTAAATAATTGATTTAATGAAAAGGGGGATGTAATATGATATTTAATTAAATAGGTTAGGGTTATTTAATTAAATAAGAGGACTTAGGGGTTAAATTAAATCATTTTGATTTATTCAATTTAACAGGGTGAAATGTTAGTGCAAGAGGGGAAAATTAACCCAATTAGGTCAATTAGATTAATAGGTGAAAATGAGGCATTTGATTAAATTACTATGTTAATTTAATCAAGCAAGCGAAAAGAGGACGAGTTTTAGGATGAATTGATGTTTATATATCAAATTCAAGTGTGTATATCATTCAGGACATTTTTAAGTGTCTACAAGATCAAATCAAATATTTGAAGAAGGAAATTTTGGGAAAATATATAGACAATCTAGCTAAGGAATAAATATTTTGGAGACAAAATTCAAGAGAGGTGTGCTGAAAGGAAGTGTATATGAACTCCAAATACTTTCATAACACCACTAAAATAAGGAAGAAATAGAATAGGATTAGTCAATTAAAGATGACAAATGGGATGACCATAGAGGATCTTGGAGCTATAAAATAGGATGTCATAGTATATTTCCAAAACCTTCTCAATGATTGGGAAGGCTCAAGTTCTAGCCAACAAAATATTTTTTGGGAAACATATTCCCAAATTAGTGATAAAAGATTAGACCAAAATGAAAACAAATCCTTCATAGAGCAGGAGATAAAAATGGTAGTTTGGTAGTTGCATCCAAACAAAGCACCTAGTTTGGATGACTTTCCTACATCCTTCTTCCAAAAATGTTGGCAAATAGTGGGAAAGGAGGTGTGTGAAGCAACAAAAGACTCTCAAAGAAAGGGAAAACTATTGAAGGAGATAAAAAATACCTTTAGATGGCCCAATTCTAAAAAAATATTTTGGCTTTGGAAGACTTTCGACCCATCTCATTATACAACACAATTTACAAAAATATGGAAAAAGTGTAGTGTCCAACTAGCTTAAGAAGATCCTACTTGAAATAATTGCATAAGAACAAATAGGGTTCATACCAAGGAGGTCAATATTAGATGTGCCATCATCGCCCAAGAAATAGTCCACTTAGCCTCGAGAAATAGAAACCAACAAATGTTGGTTAAATTAGATATGAAGAAATCATATGATAAAGTCTATTAGAGGTTTTTATTTAGCATTTTGAAAGGATTTGGGTTTTATTTAAGCTAGATAAATTATATTTTTAGTTGCATAGCAAGCTTGAGATATTTAGTGTTAATAAATGGCTCTCCAAAAAATTTCTTCAAGTCATTACAGGGGATTTGCTAGGGGAATCCTCTTTTCCCATTCCTTTTTATAACAATGGTAGATGATCTAGGAAAGACATTAAATATATCAACTTTTGACAGGAAGCTAAAATTCCTAAAAATAACAAGCAATCTCACCTTAGTCACTCACCAACAATTTGTGGATGATATGATGTTGTTTGGGGCTGCTAAGAGGAAAAACTTGCTAAAGGCATACCAAAAATATTGAAGAATTACTTGAAGGCATCCGGGTAGGAGGTCAATGCTCTAAAATAAAAATATTCTTCTTGTCAACCCCCCCAAGGAAGTAACAAGAAATCCTTAGAATATTAGACTTCAAGAATGACAAGTTCCCCAACACCTATTTGCGGCTCCCACTAACACCTAGGTTGAGATCAAATAGGTTATGGGATCCACTAATATAAAAAGTGTCAAATTGGGAAATATCTTAGAAATGGAGGTGGTTATCCTAAGTAGGGAGGATAATAATGCTCAAAGAAACCATAGCAACAATCCTCATATATCTAATTTCATGCTTACAAGTGACGAGCAGGGCGGACTAGAAATTAACATGCATAATGAGATTTATTTTTGGAAAGGTTTGTCAAAAAGGAAAAAATTGGCACTAAAAGCATGGGATGAGATATGAAAGCCAAGATAATGGTGTTCTAGGTTAATAAGTTAGTTTCTTCAAAATAAATCTATGGTAGTGAAGCTAGTTTGGAAGATGTTCAAACAACCTATGGGTGTTAGTTTCTCCAAAATAAATCTATGGTGGTGAAGCTGTTTGGAAGATGTTCAAACAACCTTAGCTGCTAAAGTGGGTAAATATTTTGTAACAAAAATATATGGATAGTATGGATTCTTCCAACAATTTGACCCTAATGTATCTATCTTAGGGCTTGATAATATGGAACTTCATCACCAATTATTGATATAATAGTTGAGTATCTAATTTGGGACATTTATGATGGTCAAACTACCCTCTTAAGGAAGATTCTTTGGGGTATACACTCTCACAAAAGAGTAGACAAACTCAACAAGATAAGAGGTGTCATAGAGTTGAATTGGGAATCCAAGTAGGGTATTATTTGGAGGAAAATAAAATTCACATTATTACAAGGTGGAACTGGAAGAAGTGTAACCATTTGAACGTTCTTCATCAAGAGTTAATCCTTCTACATAATATTTTAAAAGATAGAAGCATTACTCTATGTAAAGGGTTGACAAGTTGATTTGGAATGGGAGCTAATAGTGGCTAATATAATATAATAGAAGTATATACGTTGCTTTGAGGAAATAATCGTGGACACAAATATTTCTATTCATGTATGTTAGAATAAATTATGACTTCCCAATGTAGGGAATTTGCATGGGTATCTCTTCGGGGCATCCTGATGCAAAACCAAGGTGGAAATCAACTTGAAATGATAAATAATAGATGGTCAACCCAAATTCCAAAGTAAATCAAAATAACTTCACAAATCCACTTGTTAGATGCATTTTGTCCACCAACACAGCCAAACAGCTTCAAGGGACTTTTAACCCAACTTTCCCAAAAGAATTTCCAAATAAATAATGGATTTAGACACCCATTAAGGAATTACACAACATACTTCAAGATCAGACATAACTCTTTTGTACCAGTTTAGACTTCCAATACACTCACCATGGGAAAAACAAGGAAAATAGGTCAATTTAACAAAGGAAGTACCCTTCAAACTTATCCAATCATCTTGAAACCTTGTGAAAGTTTATTAAATGGCCCAAAACTACATAATCCACAATTGGTTTGCACCTGTAAGGCCAGAAACACTCCCAACTCCAAAAACCTCCTTTTCTAATGAAAAACAAGGGTTTTGTCAAAATCTCCATTCTCAGGCTTGAATAAACAAATAAATGGTCCAAAAACCTTTTATAGGGTCTTCCTTGACATTTTCAATGCTTACAAACTCAACTCCATCAATAATTCATTGAAAAGCACTTCAAAGCCATCACTTTTCAAGGGAAAAATTGCATTTTCAGCCCTAGGGCATCACATATTCACCACAAAAATGCCTTATTATAATATAAAATGTATTAATACATCTAATATAATATATTTTCTACCAATCCACTGAGTTGTAACATTATACAGTGGGTGGATTGGTCAAAATCTCACATTTTTTTCCTTCAAACCCTTCACAAGGAAAAAACCAGGATACTTGTAGTAATTTTTGAATATATCTCACAAAACAATGAATAAGAACTCCAAATCAAAAGAAGATGAAATTAAACATATATAACCTCAACCTCTGAAGATTTCAAGGCATTAGGAGGCCGTACAGATCCGTACAACAGTAAATAAGTTCTAAAAAACTGTGAAAAATATAGAATTTGCTCCAAAAACGTGGTATTTTATTGAATATGAGTTATTACAACCTTCAACAACCCTTACTTCAAGCCTTGGAAGGCCTTATAAATTATATTAAACAAATAACCACCCCCAACCAACCATCTTCACAACTAATTACCACTTAATGACTCTAATTGTACAAATCAGCAAAAATCAGCAAAATTATCATTGACAACATTTGCAACATTTTGCATTTTTGCAATTATTGAACTTTTAAGACTCTAAATACCTTTAGAAACCTTACATATGGTAATTTAGACCTTATTTAACCCTTATTAATACTTCTAGACTTAAAACAACAAAATCCCTTCATTTACCCAATTTGACATCTTTGACAATTTTTTAAGTTTTCACACATTTTGCAATGTCTTCATGGAACAAAGATGAAATCACCTTAAAAGGACGTTCTAAACCTTTTGAAATCCTATTATTGAAATCACAAGGTGTTGGTGCTCCTGCACCACATCCTTACAATGTATAGATTCCTAAAAATGGGATATAATGGTTTATCATGGTGCTCACTGTGTAGAAGATCAAAGGTTGAACCTATTGGATGCTATGGTTGTGTTTTTGATATGTGGTTTTCATTGATGTCAACACTATTAGCATTATTGTATTGAAGGTTGTATATGTCGAGGATGTTGAGAAAATTGTTAAAAGAAGAGTTGCAAGTTGCTAGTGGAACAGTGAAGGTCATGAAGGTATTTTGTTCTATATTTTGAAGATCAGTTGTTGTGGACTAAAGGGTTTATTGTTGAGATTATTTAGTTCATCTACTAGAATTTTCAAAGGTCCGTGTGAAGTCTTGATCATGCTATGAATAGTTGTGTTCTAACAGTGTTTATGTGGTCTTTGTCAGTGTTCTTGATTGAAGTTTGTGTAATTCTAGTTATTGTGGATGCCTCTTTGTTAGTTCTTGATGTTTGTGGGTGTTTCTAGATCATTCTCTATCATTGTTGTACATCCACGTTGATCGGTGTACTCGTGGTCAAATATTTTTCTTGTGCATGTCCGAGTTTTCATGTTCCTAGCTGACATGTTGGTGGTAACGTGTTGCAGATCTGTGGAGATTGAAATTTGAATGTTTGGAATGCTTATGTATATTGTTTTGGGTCACATTATTGTATTGGTCGACGGTGTTTAATTTGCATTGAAAACTTAATTGTTAATTTGGGTGGACATTGTAAATATGTTTTATTTTTTTGGTTGACTAAGTGGTTCATGTAATTCCATAATGAGGATATATATGAGTGATTGGTTGAGAAAAGTTAGTTTGTGTGTGGTATGAGAGAAGCCAGAGATAGTGCAAGTGTGTGATAATTAATCTATTCATTCGATTGCAAAGCAGAGTGAGAGTGAAGAGTGAAGGAGTTTTTATGTGCTTAACTAGAACTGTAATCAAGCTTGTGTAGAAGCTATTTTCTCAATTCATACCCTTCAGATTTAATCTTATTTTGTATTATTGGGAAGTGAGCCTCCATTCCTCATAATGGTCCTTCCATTGAAGATTAGATTAAAGAGGTTGAGAATAATGTCAGGGCTATGAAAGAATTTTTGAGTGCTCTAATAGATTTAGAAATGACAAATGTGATAGGTCTGAAGACAGCTCATGACATCTGGATGAAGCTAGAAAATTTGTATGAAGGAGATGTACATGTGAAGATGGCTAAGCTATAGAGTTTGAAAGGAAAGTATGAAAATTTGAAGATGGGCGAAGATGAAAATATTTCTTCTTTTATGCAGAAAGTAAATGAACTAGTGATGGGTATTAGATGTGTTGGTGGTACCCTGGAAGAGTGTTGGTGTAAATAAGTATTTTACTTATTACACTTTACTTAAGCTTACTTAGGGAATGCATATCATTATAGGTTTCACTTTTGACACCGAGTTATTTGCATCTTGCATCTAGGTTTATGCATACATTGAGAGATATGAGTTGGACACTTAGGGAATTGTGTGTAGGAGAAATTCCACTCTTTGTGGTGTGATGTAGTTATCACCTTTTTATCTCCACTTTTCATGGAATGATAATTCCACTTTAGGTGGGTGATCCACCTTTCATGGAATTATCTATTATTTCTTTCTACCTACCCTGCATATGATTGAGACACTTGTCTCATTCATGTCCCTTCATTGTGTTCTAGGTTTTATTTATAAGCAACCCTTGTACATGCTTGTAAGAACATAAGTTTGTCTTCATTCTCCATCTTCATAGTCTATCTTCATGCATATTGAGAATACTATCATCATATTCTCTCATCTTCTCTCTCTTTTGTGCTATGTTTAGTCTCTTGATCCTATTGATTCTTTTCATAAGTTCTTACAAAGAGGAAGAAATTGTAGCTAAAGTGCTTAGATCATTGCCTCCCTCTTACAAAGAAAAGGCTCATGATATTGAAGAAACTAGATCATTGAAGAATATGACAAGAGATACACTAATTGGTAAACTTGATGCCTTTAAATTGAGCAAATTTGGTGAATCTATTCCCAAGACTAAAACTGCATTTAAGGCTATTATATCCGAAAGAAACAAGCAAAGATATGATTTGGGGGAATCTTCTAGAATGTCATTCAAGTATGAAGAAGAAATGAAACAACTTGAAGATGAAGAAAGAGAAGTAGAAGAATTGGAAGCACTGATTGTGAAGAAAGAAGGTAGAGGACAAGGTAAGTATAAAGGAGTGTTGCCTATTAATTTTTTTTCATGTAGTAAAATAGGTCATTTTGCATCAAGATGTCTTGAAAGAGTTCCTAGATCTAAGCCTAAGAAGTCTAGATTCCAAAATAAATGTTACTATGTTGAAGAAGGAGTGATTGATGATGAGTTTGATAAAGATAATGGAAATGAAGATGAATGGGTTTTCATTGGTACCATTGACAATAGTCTTGTGGCTACTAAATTTGCTTAAGTTTAGAAAGCTCTTGCAGCTTGAATTGAAGATAAGGATGAGTGGGTTATTGACAGTGGATGCTCACATCATGTGACTGGCGACAAAAGAAAATTTGTATGTCTAGAAAAGAATGATGGCGATGTTGTAAGATTTGGCGATAACAATGCTGGTGTGATTCATGGCAGAGGATCTATTCATCTTGGTAGTAAGTACAAAACTGATGATGTTCTTTATGTTGAAGGGTTAAAGCACAACTTATTGAGTGTTGGATAGATGGTGGATAAGGGTTGTGATCTTCAGTTCAAAGATGGAAGATGCAAGATACTTGGAAGCTTTGGAAAGGTAATTGCTTCAGGTAAAAAGACAAGGTAATATTTTTCACCTAAATACTGCTAGTGAAAGTTGTTTAATTGTTCAAGTAGATGAAAGCTAGTTATAGCATAGGAGGCTATGTCATGTGAATTTTGATAACATTGTCAAAGTAAGTTCCACTCAAGCAATATGAGATCTACCTAAGCTAGTGAAGCCTACTAACACAATTTGCAAGGAATGTCATATAGGAAAACAGACTAGAGTCTCCTTCCAAAGCAAACAACATCATACAAATGGTTTTCTGGAGTTGGTGCATATTGATATTTGTGGTCCCTCCAGAGTCAGTGAAAGGTATTTTATGTTGCTTATTGATGATTATTCTAGGATGATATGAGTAGCTTTCTTAAGAGAAAAGTGTGAAGCATTAGAAAAGTTCAAAAGTTTCAAAGCTATGGCAGAGAATGAGAAAGGTCTAAAAATCAAATACTTAAGGACAAATAAAGGTGGTGAATTCACCTCCAGGGAGTTTAATTCCTTTTTTGAAGAGCATGGAATCAAAAGATAGTTATTTGCCGCTCAAACCCCACAACAAAATGGAGTTGCAGAGAGAAAGAACAAAACAATTTTGGATGTTGCTAGATGATGATAGAAGGGAATGTCCCTCACATCTATTGGAGTGAACCTATAAGTATTGTTGTGTACACTTTGAACTAGGTAAATGTCAATGGTAATTCTGGTAAGACTTCTTTTGAGCGATGGTTTTTCTATAATCCTATTGTTAAGTATTTTAAGATCCTTGGAAGTAAATGCTATATTAAGAGAGATGAGGATATATGCAAGTTTGATGCACAAAGCGACGAATGAATCTTTCTAGGTTAATCTACCAAAAGAAAGGCCTACTGGTGCTATAACAGAAGACTGAGAAAGATGGTTGAGAGTGAAAATGTCAGAGCTGATGAGGACTCTGCTAGATCATCCAGATATTGTGGATATGATTCAAATGAAGACAATACAAATCAAGGGAAGAATGCTCAAACATAGAATCAACTTCAAATTCTGCCATATGTTCTCGTAAAACAACTTCAATTTCTTTTGGTAAATCAAGTAAGTCAGGAAGGAGAGACAAGTACAAGTGCATAAGAGAAAACAGAAGAACCCAAAGCTCGAGAGAGTCCTAAAGTTCCAAGGTATGTAAAGCTAAACCATTCTAAAAATCAAATCATAGGAGATAACAGTAAAGGTGTGCAAACTAGAAGATAATAGAAGAGTATTACCTAATTTCCAAGATTGAACCTAGAGATTTCAATGAAGCCTACAATGATGAACACTAGATGGAAGCTATGAAAGAAGAAATGATGAAGATTGAAAAGAATGATACGTGGACACTTGTTCCTAGACCTAAAGATAAAAATCTGATTGGTACTAAATGAATCTTTCAGAATATGTTGAATGAACAAGGTGAAGTGGTCTGAAATAAAGAAAGAATGGTATTTAAAGGGTATTCACAAATGGAAGGTATTGATTTTGAAGAAATTTTTTCCCCTATTGCCAAAATTGAAGCTATTAGATTATTTCTTGCTTATGATGCATATAAGAACTATAAAGTGTATCAAATGGATGTGAAGTCAGCCTTTCTGAATGGAGAACTAGAAGAAGAAGTTTATATTGAACAGTCGGATGGATTTCAACTAATTGATAAGGAATACAAGGTTTTCCAATTGAAGAAAGCTCTATATGAACTTAAGCAATCCCCCAGAGCCTGGTATATTAGACTAGACAAATACTTACTGAAGCTTGGACTCAATAAAGGTACTATTGATAGAAACTTATATTTCAAGTTGGATCATGACAAAGAGTTAATTATTGAGGTCTTTGTTGATGACATTATTTTTGGAGGATATGATAATTTGTGTATGAAGTTTGTTGATGAAATGAAGAGTGAATTTGAGATGAGTATGATTGGAGAGACAAAGTTCTTTCTGGGACTACAAGTTACTCAGTTAGACAAGGGGATCTTCATATCTGAGTCCAAATATGTGAAAGAGGTGCTGAAGAAGTTTGGAATGGAAGATTCAAAACATGTTGGTACTCCCATGGTAATTGGATGCAAGTTAACATAGAATGATGATTCTCCTAAGGAAAATCAAACAAGATATAGATCAATGATTGAAAGATTACTCTATTTAACTCAGACCAAACCAGACATTATGAATGTTGTATGTATGGTTGCTAGATTTTAGGCTGATCCAAAAGAATCTCATGTGAATGTTGTAGAATCTTCAAATATCTGAAAGGAACAATTGATTTTGGACTTCAGTATCCTAAGGATGATGATATTACTTTGAGTGCATATACTGATGTAGATTAGGTAGGAGATGTAGACGATAGGAAAAGTACTAGTGGTGGTGCCTTCTTCCTAGGAAAAAAGTTGGTGTCTTGGTTGAGCAAAAGCAGAATTCCATTTCTCTATCTATTGTTGAAGTAGAGTATATTGTTGTTGTAAACAATTATACTCAAGTAATATGGATGAAATAGATGTTGAAAGATATCAAGGTGGTATATGAAGAACCTATTGCCATATACTATGACAATTCAAGTGCAATAAATTTTTTGAAGAATCTGGTGCTACACTCTAAGACTAAGCATATATCTATCAAGTTTCACTTCTTGAGGGAGAAAGTAAATGAGAAAGAAGTCAGACTGGAGTATGTTCCTACCAAAGAATAGGTTGCAAACATTTTCACTAAGCCATTGTCGAAGGATATTTTGAATATATCAAAGAAATGCTACTAGGGGTGATTATCCCTCTTGATAATAACTAAGAGATGCATTTACTTGCATCAATTTGTATGCTTCAAAGCTATATTTCTTGATCTGAATTGATGTTTTCGTGGTTGCTACTCAGGGGGAGCAGTCATATGTGCAAATATGTGGTTCAAAGCTTGTATGTGGGAAAAAAATGCTTATCTTTTCCATTGATTTCAAAGGGGGAGAAGCGTTATGTGAAAAACTACTTCCTATCTCGGGAGAAGAGCCTTGTGGGGAGAAGACCATGTAGAAGAGGTTAAGGAAGAAGAGTCAAAATCTAAGGGGGAGTAAGTGTTGATTGAGAGTTGTGTTGATGGTGTTTTCCACATCATGTGTTTCTTTCTGTAGACATAGAAAATATATTGATTAATATCACACATCCGATCTTGATCTACTAACACTGGATCATCCTAAATCATTCCCTTTTCTAAACATTTAATGAAATAACCTTTATTTGATTAAATTCATCAAATTTCATCTCTTAATTAAATAAATCAATTTTATCTTGTTAAGTCATTATCTCTCGTTAATTAAATAAACCATTTTATTTAATTAAATCTCTATAGTTCCTCTATTAAATTAAATAAATCAAACATTTATCTAATTTAATCAAACATCACCCCCTTCGGTTAAATAAATCAAAATATTTATTTATCTAGGTCTTAATCATTTTCATCTCTTTTTGATTTATTTCAACCCACAAATCTAAATCAATTAGTCAAATCACTTAATCTCCTCTAAAATTGATCAAAACCTGATTAATTTAATCTAATTGCATGTCACATCCTCTAGCTTTTCCCACTTGCACAATAAATCAATTTATTTGATTTATTAAATTTCTATTTACTTTCAAAAAGGCATCGAAGTGGAATATTCTTCAAATTTGAAATCTCCCCCCAAATAGACATGTACATCCAACAAAGCATTTAAAATCTCTCACATGTTCTTTTCTTGAGCCATGTGGCATTAACTTCACCTTCACCTCATCCTTCAAGCCATATTTTGAATTTGAATCTCCCCCCTCCTTACACATTGATCAAAATGTGCTCATTCCTCAACCATTCACATGATGGCATGTGTCTTCTTCTCATTGGTTGAAGATTAGTCCCACATTCATCCCTTTTTCCTTTTCTCTCTTCACATTATTCTATAAATAGAGAGCTCATCCTTCATTTCTATCATCCACAATTTGAGCAAAGCTATTATACTTCAATTTCATCTTAGAGTTTTAGCATTTGCATCAAATCCATCAATTGTAGCTAGGTTATTGCAGGTTTTCTCCATGGAAGGAATTTGAAGCAATCACCAAGTGGATCACAATCATCAAATCTGCATCAAGCTTGCATCATAGGAGTTGGGAAAGGGCCAATTTCCACATCAAATTGGCACCAACTCTCCCATAGGATAAAGAGTTTGCATTATTTGAATATGATTAATCTTTTTTATTGCTTTTCATTGCATTTCTTGCTTTCATTTCCTATTTAGAATCATGTTAATGAATTTTATGGGGAATCTCTATTCTATCTTGCATTTGATCTCATTAATGTGTTCATTTGTTGTGTTCTTGCAGGTATAGGATATTGGTTCACACCATCAATATCAAAGGGGAAGATTGTTGGATGTTGTGGTTGTGTTGTTGATATGTGGTTGTCATTAATGTCAACACTATTAGCATTATTGTATTGAAGGTTTTATATTTTTAGGATATTGAGAAATTTGTTAAAAGAAGATTTGTAGAATGCTAGTGGAACAGTGAAGGTCATGAAGGTATTTTGTTTTATATGTTGAAGATCAGTTGTAGTGGACTAAAGGGTTTATTTTTGAGAGTATTTAGTTCATCTATCGGAATTTTTAGAGGTCCGCATGAAGACTTTATCATGCTATGAACAATTGTGTTCTGATAGTGTTTTTGTGGTCTCTATCAGTGTTCCTAATTGAATTTTTTGTAATTCTAGTTGTTGTGGATGCCTCTCTATTAGTTCCTTATGTTTGTGGATGTTTCTAGATAATTCTCCATCATTGTTGTATGTCCACATTGATCGGTGTGCTCGTGGTCAAATATTTTTCTTGTGCATGTTTGGGTTTTCATGTTCCTAGCCGACATGTTGGTGGTAATGTGTTGTGGATCCTTGGAGATTGAAATTTGAATGTTTGGTACACTCATGGATATTGTTTTGGGTTGCATCATTGTGTTGTCCGATGGTGTTTAATTTGCATTGAATATTTAATTGTTAATTTCGGCTAACATTGTAAATATGTTTTATTTTCTTGGACGACTAAGTGGTTGATGTAATTCCATAATGAGGATATATATGAGTGATTTTTTGAGTGAATTTAGTGTGTGTGGTGTGAGAGAAGCCAGAGATAGTGCAAGTGTGCGATAATTGATCTATTCATTCGATTGCAGAGCAGAGTGAGAGTGAAGAGTTAAGGAGTTTTTATGTGCTTAACTAGAACTGTAATCAGGCTTATGTAGAAGCTATTTTGTATTGTTAGGAAGTGAGCCCCTATTGTATTTGAGCAGTGAGCTCTTGGCAGTGTGCCTGAATGCATGTCCCCTTACTATTTTCATTATAATTTTAATAGGGTATAATATTGTGGACTAACATCCACCATGGTTTTTCCCCTAACAGGGTTTCCACGTAAAAAAAAAATGGTTTTCTCTATGTTTCTAATGTGTTGATTGCTTGTGGTTTACTATTCATTCATTAAATCTAAGATTAAAGTTAAGATTGAAAATTTTAATATTCAGTGACAACTGATTCACCCCCACTCTTAGTTGTCTATCCTTATTTTGTCAACAGAACCAAACCACCTACTATAGGATGTGAACTCACCCAAGAGTGTTTGATATGGCTATACACCGAAATTGGGTGGATAAGCACTCTTCAAAGTGATATTTTGAGTTCATTCAAATATTGGACAATTCTAAACAAGAACGCAACATTTTCATCTCTATGGATAATAAGCGCATCAATAACAATATGGGGAATCTAGAAGGAGCATGACAAGCAACTATTCTAAGGAAAATAATTGAGCATTCTATCCTTTTTGAATAAATTAGAAGCAACAATAGTGGAAGTTTCAAATAGTCAAACATAAAATCAAAGACCAAATCCAAAATCTTGGACATTATGTGGCAACAATATGTCAAAAAATAGTATGGTCTATAACCTCCATTGGTGATCAAAGTGGGGGGAGAGGCTTCAATTAAAGTGAGAAAAAAGACCAAGTGGTCGACACCTAAACAAGTTTGGTACAAGTTAAATTTAGATGGGGCATTGAAAGGTAACCCTATCACCTCTAATGCTAGTTGCATAATCCATGATTGGAATTGAGGAAAATATGTAGATCCTCCATTCTTCTTCAAGAAGGGACTAACAATGTTGTGAAAATTCAAGATCTAATGTATGGTTTGGAGTTGTGTCAAAGCCATAGGATTTTAGACTTAGAGGTGGAAGGTGATTCATAAATCATCATAAATTCCATCTAAAAAAAAATGATTTAGAAGTGGAAATTGAAAAGTTTCCTAGAGAAAATCTTAGAAAAATTAGAAACCTTTAGGAGCTTCACAAAAAATCATTTGTATAGGGAGGAAAATGTAGAGGCCAATAGGCTTGTGAACTTGACAACTAATAAAACTATAAAGATTGATTATTACAATTAATTTCATCATCTTTAGTAATTTCTTCATAAGGTGAATCGAGCACACTCTCCTATCAAAGGAGTGATAAGACACAAGGCAACATCAGAGTAGTAATATCAAGTGGGTGTTTTCAAAATTCCAAGGATAATTTAAAATAAAATAAACAATAAAGATTTAGAAAAGAATCACAAACAAGGTTGTTGAAATGAATGCCATACTCTCCTCTCATTTGGGCTAGGCAATAATCTATGCGAAAAAGGGGTGGGGGGCCTATTAAAGCAAGTTCTCTATGGATAGGATACACATGTATATAAAATTAGAAACTATAGAAAGAGAGTGATAGACATGCCTATGAGGTTGGTGTGTCTGAAAAGACAAATGAACTTTTTAGGAGAGGTTACAAAGCATAGGTTAAAAATGGTCTTTAAAACTTGGTAGAAGATGGAGCTCGTTGCAATTAAGTGGGTTTTAGGAGCCAATTTTTGGTGGAGGAGGATATATATAGATTTAATATTGATGTCACTTCTAGATTTTTGGCCTTTCTATTGAATTTACGTGAATTGAAGGAAATGGTGTGGTATCTAGTGAAGGAGCTTGTCAAAAAGGAGTTTCTTAGTGGTTTGGATGAAGTTTTGGGTATGGCTAGGCCTAGCTATATGATACTAAACCAACAAGACATTTTCCATCTATAGATGGAAATGATGAGGTGCTCTGGCTCCCCTTCTTGGAGAACTTTGCAACAACCACCCTCATACAACATTACATCTGGGCTGCAAAAGGATATTCCTTTTTGAGGAAGATGAGCAACCTTGAGCCCATCTTCAACATCGAGTGGATCTATTCATTTCTAAAATAGGTGTTGGTAGAAGAGGATGAGGATTAGGTAAAAGAAATATATGTATAGCTATATAAATGCATACTAGAATGTTGTAATAGTTTGCTCCAAATTTTGCTTGAATCCTAGAATATAATAGGAGAAATTAAGAAAACACAAAATCCCAAGCTTAGGCCTAGATTTTGTATTAGATATGCAAATTCTTTTCTAAGAAAAATAAATAAAAAAATATCAATTTATCACATATAAACCTCCTTCTCAAGATCCCTATGCAAGAAAAAAAAATTAGCATCTATTTATTCTATTTTAAAATCACATATTGAAACAATGAATAGCCTAAATATAATAGAAGATAAATTAGCATCAAGAGAGAAAAATTCACTAAAATAAACTCCATCTCTAGAGTAGATATAGCATATTATTCTAGCTTTGTACCACTCTAACCATCCATCTATGATGATTTTATTCTTAAAAAACCACTTGCAACCAATGGGATTTAAACTAAGAAGATCCCAAGTGTCACATTTATCTATCATTATATCCTCATAAATGGCCTAAATATAGGATTTAATATGCTATAATGAAAGTATCCATAGAATATATTGGTTCATCATCAATACATAACAAATAAAATACATAACAAAAATCTAGTGGGATATTTCAACTAGATTTTTTTGTTTTTTGGATCATATTAAGGTAGGAGTAAGGGGATTTACCTATTTTTCTACATTCTTATCAGCTACTCAAAAATTTCATAAGAAACCTATTCTCACTCTACATCCTCTAATACATCATCTTATTCTTCAACATGTGTATCTTATTGAGCTCTTTGACCTTTGTCTCAAATTTAACTTTCTTTTTTCATTTTCCTTTGACCATACAAGTTTTGAAAATAATCTAAAACTCCTTGAAAATAACATCTCTAGAATATTTTTTTTTTAGGTTAGTGGATTCCAAAGCTTGTAATCTTTAGCATTCTCACTATAACCAATAGAGATGCATTTATAAGATTTCGGATCTAGTTTAGATTACTTTCCCTTAAGAACATGAAAACAAGTCTCAAACCTAAATTCCCCTAAAGGAAAAATGTTGGGTCTATTTTGGGGCTTCTCGCTATCAAATACCCATTTTGGTGTTTCCACCTCCACAGACAACCAGATAAATAGAGAAATAGAAATGTGATAAATAAAGTATGGAAATAGAGAATATAAAATAGTACGAAGAGCACTATGCTACTTGAATCCAACAACAATGTAATAGTAAATAAATAATACCACCCTTGACCAAAGGAATTCAAGGGAAATGAGAGAGAAATGCAAGCTTTCAATTGTGGAAAAAGTCAACAAGGTTGTAGCAATGCAAAAGGAAATCTCACAAGACACCAAGTTACAACTTTTGTGGTAGAGATGCTACTCCTACTCTGGCTAGTACTTAAATTAAAAATATGAAGATATGAATAATATTTTATGAATTTTGTAAGAAAATGGGTATGACTAGTGCCTACTCCTATTGGGCTAATGGAGTCAAGAGGTAAATGATATGTGACTAACTTACTGGCTATAATTCGAATTGTTTGGCACCTTTAGAAGTTTATGATTGGAATAAATGTACAAGAATGTAACTATCAGACTCTTCTTATCAATATAAATGATTCATTTTAGGTTACTATGATTAACTAATATGATGCTTTAATCCTCTTGAAGGAACCAGTTAACTGAATCACACAAAAGCAGAAAGTGTGCCCTAGAAAATCAAATATACTTATGATTTGAATAACAAGATAGAATCAAATTGGAGATAGTATGATAATTTTTTCAATTATATGGCTCTTCTGATCAATCCAAATGACACTCCCAGATTACTATGACTTATTAAAAGGATTTTTAATTCTTTTGAAGAAACCATTTAATTAAATCACATAAGAACAACAAATGTGCCATGATAAATTGAGCTTGGCAGACCAATTAAATAATAAGAAAGCACCAAACTAGATACAACCAAATAATAGTATACTATCAAAAAACAATTGACATGAGAATTTAGCCACCAGTTAAAACTTCTTCTCCATTGTATTTACTTTAAAAAATCCTGCATTGTATGGTAGAAGTCTTTTATGCTGTAAAATATATATGCTAATATTGTTTCTACTCTACTAATAATCCTAATCTAATATCTTTCAACTGGGCCTTGGTTTCCCTTATATATGTGGGAAGCTACAAGCTTCAGGCCTTTGCAAAAAGTTACGTTGTTTCTTAACTAAAATGCTAACAACTGTATTAGATATAAACAATAAAACTAACAAGTTCACAAATAATCTATGATGCACCATGATTCGTTAATCTTCATCAAGTACACATGATCACTAAAGATTTGTTCAAGGTCCATACTTCATGATAAAGCATCAAATAATTACAAGGATTTGATTTCCCTTTCTTCTCACTTTGTTTGAGCGATAAAAAAATTAACTTTAGATAGGTGATCAGTGTATCCTATTTTTGCATATGTATCGACATTGTTAATAATATATTTCATAGCATATTCAAGAGTAAAAATCCACTCCAATTGTATATGTGTCTTCTCCATTAATCTTTCTTCATCATTAATTTCATCAAGGACCAATGGTAGGTATTGGGAGATTTCATTCTTCTATACATCTTGCTCCTTCAGCTCTCCTTCATCACCAAAGAATTTTGGTAAAGCCATACTCAAAGACTGGTTGAAATCACCAAGTTCTTGCATCAATATGGTGTGAAAATGGTCATGCATCTTCATCAATTCTTTGTACTCCTAAAAAAGATGTTCACCAATATTCTCTTTAGCTTTTATTTGTTCCTTTATCTCCTCCATTATGCTATGTAATTTATTATGTTCTTTGTAGGCTGTAAATGTCTTGTTGTGGATAATCCAAACCTTATCAAATTTCTTGAACATTTTGTCAAATATTTTTCATACCAACTTTGAAGCCATTTCAAATTTATTAGTCTTTAATTCCTTTCTTAATTCTTCATGTTTTTGCTGAATTATTTCATGCTTTCACTTCCAATATGTGGTTTCAAATATATCTTCAAGCACTTTTCTTTCATAGTCTACCAATGGAGAATAAAAGCCAGAAGAGGAAGGAAACTTATCTCTATAAATAATCACTTCTTGTTTTAATCTCTCATTTTCAGAAGCAAGCCCCTTGTTATGTCTTATCAATTTTTCAATTTGAGCCTTAGTGAATTTTTCAACATTTACATTCAATTTAGTGGTCTCAATAGGATCTACATCTCCCACTCACTGTGCTAAAAGATGATCAAATACTTGAGTGGGGTTATCAATAAGTGCGGGCCTCTTCCCTGGTGGGTTTTTAGGGGTGATATTTTTCATTTCATTGTCAACTTATTCTTGTAATTATTTAATGGCATCAATGCCTTTCTTAGGATTAATTTCCTTCATTCTCTCTCTTATTATTTTCCCTTTGTATTCTTTAATGAATGAATTGAACTTTGGGGTTTGAACAAGTGCATCATCTAAAATGAATTCTTGACTAGCATGATGCCTTACATCATCAAATATTTTATTTGAGCCTTCAAATGAAACTATACTCCTATCTAGTGATAATACATATTGTGGAATGATAGTAGTTTTTTATGTGATCTCATTCTCCTTTTCAATATCATCTTCAATTGTAATGGGAGTGTCAACTAAGAATTTGACATCCAAAGTGAGTTGTGGTGATGAATGACTTAAGGGCATAATATTTTCAGCTTGTTTCCTAGAACAAGCACCTCTTATTTTCTCAAAAGTTATGAGGGGTACATCCTTGGTCAATTCTTCTTCATGTAGGATTAATTGCTGAATTATTTCCATAGGGTCTTGTATTTCATGAAAGGATTTTGCATATAGTGTATTATTTCTCTTCCTCCATGCCTCTTCCATCATTACCCAGTTATATGTAGCCTTTCTTTTCATTGCCTAAGATTCATCACAGTTTTTTATTACATCCTCTACAAGGAAATTATGATCATATATTTTTCAATTTTTGTGTCATTTTAGAATTGTGAATGAAATGTTTAGGATCAAAAATTTCCCTCTTATTTCCTTGTAGCATAACATAGTATTCTATATTGCTGCCAATAGAATCATATCCTTTTTTAGAAATAATAGTAAAATCACCAAAACATAAAGTTGAAGGTATGAGAGATTGTTTGCCATAATTCTTAAGATGCATATAATCGGAGTAAACCAACTGCCTTACTATCTCTAAATATGCAATCTTGTCAAGAACTGTTCTAGGATAAATGAATGGAACCACCTCAAACACATGCACTCTAATCACAATTCAATCCACATAAGTCTACCAATCTCCCCAACAGTGGTTCACCTTTCTTGTTGGGTTTTTCTCTTTAGGTCTAAAAAACTTTGTATCTCAAGGGAAAAATTATAATCACAATAATGACAAAATACTTTGTACAAGGGCTTCACAAAGTGTTCTTTGAAATAAAAATAATGAGACCTCCTACATCTACTATCCCAAATTGAAGTCCACATTTGTATTGGCCTTCTATTCTCATCTTCATCCAAGTCCTTAATTCTCAGCTATTCTCCCAAAATCCCCATGGATTGTCCTTCATACAATATCATGTGCATAAGAAAAGTTTGTTGTCTAAAAGTAATTGCATCACTAATTTTCTGTATGGAAGTAAGTGATGTGTTTATAACTTCTACTAGGTACTCTGCATAGTTGAAAGTTCTAGCATCTTGGTTTTGAACATTTGTAGCCAAAATCATAGGGGCTATAGCCATTTCGGAAGGAACATCTATTCCCAATACTTGACCCAATGAATAATATGAATAATGATAATATTCTTCAAATAAATCAATAGAAGAAGGAGGTCGCTCATTACTAGAGAATCCTCTAAGCTGAACCCCTGTGTCCTAGGGTCTCTATAAAGTAAATTCCCATCTCTTGTATCTCATGTTCATGGTGCAAAATTCTTCCAAAAGATCTCTAATTTTTAGTGGTGTTCTCATACATGTATCCAATTGAAAGACCATAGCAATGTAATCTCTAGTGATGGGGAGAAAGTTTTACCCATCATGTGAATGAATTTTCCTTGTTTTAGGGTTACACATTTTAGCCAAAACCTTGATTAATTCCACATTGATAAACACATTCAATATGACAAGCTTTCCTAGATTCATGTTTCATGGGTTTGATTTAGGCTTATTCCTGTACTTCTTTCTATTATGGTATATGAATATGTCATACACTCATCATGGAGTCCATACATCTAAATTATTATTTTTATCCTCTAGCTTCTCACTTGAGGGGTTTAACTAGGTTGTTCATTTGGATTTTGGTCTAGAATCAGGACATTGTTTAATTAAATCTTGGTTTAATAATCTCCTTTCTATTTTTTATCTCTTTTGTTTGGGTTTCTTTGAAGTTTCTTCCATTTTTAAAATCCTAGTTCTAATGCAATTCAAATAAATTCAATAAATTCTTTAGCTGAGTCTTGAGTATTTACTTGAACTAGTGTCACCTTCTTCAAACTTCTCACTATTTCTCAATCCTATGTCCTCAACTTCAAGCTTCAATTCATCAAGATTTTGGGATCTTACGAGAAAGATATATCAAGATTTGGCACACTTCTATCGATTCTGGTTCATAAATGACGTTCATACCAACTTGATAATTGAAGGTGGTATTAGTGCTAGTTGTCTCTTCGAAAGCCACACCAATCATGTCAGCCAGGTGAGAAATATTTTTTCACTATGTTGAAGAGACTTTAAGTATACTCTCACCAATATCTTGTTCTCTGTTCAACATGCTTGTGTCCATTTTTCCTTTTCAAAGCTTCGAAGAGACATGTGATTATTTCTCTTCGATATCATATGGTCCTCTCGAAAAACTTCATCCTAGATTTTACCGCTTTTCTATATTCTTTCTTTCTTGGTTATCAGAGTTTTAGAGAGACTTGCAACCATCTCCCTTCGATATCTCAATGTCCCTTCGAAAATCATCTCTCTTCTATTTATCAAAGTTTTAGAGAGACTTTTATTTATGTCTCCTTGATACAAGCTCCTCTCTTTGATATTTCTTGCCTTTATCCCTTATTTTAGAGTTTTGATGACTTGCTATTACTTCTCTTTGGTTTCCTATGGTCTCCTTGAAATCATGCCCTTAGTGTTACTTTGTCACATTCTTTGCATCTTTTATCTCATTTTCAAAGTGATCGGAGAGACTTTTATCAATGTCCTCTTGGTATAAACTTGTATCTTTGAAATTTTTCTCAACTATTTTCATAGTGTCAAAGAGACTTTTACACTTCTTAGTCTAATAATTCAATGTTCCTTTGAAATTGTCACGATGTCCTCCAAGTCTTGGATTTTTGAGTTGTCCATTATTTATTGCATAATAATCAATCTTTTTCAAGAGATGTTTTTCTATTTCTTGAATGCCAAAATCATTTAGCATATTTATTATATCAATATTTCTTCTTTGTCTTGCATTTTGGCTCATCGGAGAGATAAACTATCTTTTCCCTCTAGAACACTTAAGTGTCTTCAAAATATTCATTTTCGAGCTATCAAAGAGACTTTGGAATATGTCACATTGAAGTGTGGTGGTATCCCTGATATTTTGTATTGGCTCATTTTATCAATTTATTGGAGAGATCGTAGCGTAGTTCTCTCCAAAATGGCATTGTTTCACAGAAATGAGTTCCTAGCAATGGACTTAAGGGGATGCATGTGTCATGGCAGTGACTCTGGATAGGGTGATTTTTGAATAATAATTTTAGTGGAATATGCTTAAGGAGATTATAATTATGATACTTTTAAGCTTATTAAATAAAAATGATGGTTTTGAGGGATGATGTACATGGTGTAAAATAAAATGGTCATAATGAGGTGGCAAGGACTAGTGAGAATTTGAGGGTAAATTTTGGTTCTAATAGTGGATTTGATTGGGGATGAATGGCCATGAGGTCATTGCAAGAATTTAGAGCTACTCGGCAACATAGACCATGGATGGAATGGCAAAAGGAAAAAAGAAAAGGAATCCTAAAACTACTATGCATGGATTAACATTTCTTTAAGAAAAGAAATGCTTCAAGAATTGTCCATGCACTATAAATTCTTGACTTTCTCCTATCATTTTTTGTAGATAGTATGAGTCTTCCCCACACTTGTCAGTGATAACAAAAGGCCCAAGCCATAAGGCTTGAAATTTCCATTGTTTTCCCTTTTCTTGAACCCTAGCATTACACATGAGGACCATATCTCCTATTTCAAACTTTGTTCCTTTTGTTTTCTTATCAAATAAATACTTCATTTCTTATTGTAACTCTTGATTATTTTCTTGTGCTAGGTTTCTAACTTCATCCAATTCCACTAATTGTTCTATTCTATCTTCCATGGGCTTAGGAATTTCTAAATCCTCTTGTAGTATAAACTTATAAACTGGAAAGACATTTTGCTAAGGAATTTTGGCTTGGGTTCCATATACTAATTCAAAAGGAGACTTTCCACTAGCTTTCTTTGCTGTGATCCTATCAACCCAAACTGCTAACCTCAACTTAGAATACCACGCCTTTTTGTTATTATCCAACATTCTTTTAATTATCTTCATAATGCTCTTATTACTGGATTTAGCCTGCCCATTCGCCTAGGGATGATATGGTGAAGCATATGAGATTGTTATGCCATATGATTCACACAGCCTTATGAATTATTCAAATCTAAAACACATTCTATGGTCTATTACTAGCCTTACAGGAACTCTAAATATGGTGTTGATGTTTTCTAATAGGAAGTTTATCACAACCTTGCTAGTAGCCTATTTTGTTGGTATATCTTATATCCAATTTGTAAAGTAATCAATGGCTACTAGGATCCACTTGCTCCCACCACTATATTTTTCTGTAATCTCACCTATAAAATCAATTCCCCATTGATGGAATGGGGCCTCCATTGGTATAGGTCTTGGTGGCAATGCTCTTTGATATTTCATCTTTCTAGATAATTTTGGCATGCTTCACATTTTCTTACATAGTTGATGGCATCATTAAAGACTTCTGGCCATAATAACCTTCCCTTAGTATCTTGTGTGGAATAGTCTTTGCTAAGAAGTTTCCCCCGCATACACCTTCATTCATTTCTTTCACAACATGTTTTGCTTGCGTTTCATCTAAACACAATAACAACACACCATCTTTGTTTTTCTAGTAAAAATATCCATCCATGAAGACATATCTTGATGCATGAAGTTTTAAGTTTCTTCACTAATTTTTATTCAATCCTTATAGGCATTTCATATGTTTAAGGTAATAGGCAATATTAGTGTACCACTGTGTTTTTTCTATTCTTGACACCCAATTTTATTCCCCTTCCATGATGTAAATTTTTGCAACTTCTAGGTTGGACTCAACCATCAACTAGCCCATGACCTTTTACTAATTTAGTGATCTGGATATTGATGTTAAACTCTTGGATACGGTTAATCCAATGATACCTTCTAGTTACCTCTATTTGTGACAAAACATCTTTTACTGCAACATTCGGTACATAAGCAATGACTTCTACTCCCACCAAGTAAGGCCTAAATTCCTTAATTGCTTTTACTAAGGCATAAGCTTGTTTCCTAGTAATGTTGCACTTCAATTCATCCCATTGTATTAATTTATTGAAGAATCAAATAGGTTGTTCATAGCCCTCACTATTCTTTTGTATCATTACAACTACTATTGTGTGGTAGGATGCAAAAGAAAATATCTAGAAGGGTTTGTCCAATCAACACAAAGGCATCAATATCTTCTTTTGTCCAATCAATTTTTTTCCATTTTTTAACATCCTTGAGATTGGTTTTACAATCTTTGTAAAGTTTGAGATAAATCGCCTAACAAAGTTAATTCATCTAAGGAAATATTGGATGGCTTTTAGAGTCTTTGGGATGGGGATTTTTAACAATGGCTTCTACTCACTCTAGATCAATTCGTACTCCATCCTTTGAGACAATATTCCCTGACAAATTACCTTCTATGATAGAAAAGTGACATTTTTTCGGGTTTAGAGAAATACCATATTCTAGTGCTTTGATGAAAATTTTCTCCAAATGTGCACAATGATATTCTCCCTTCTTGGAGTATGTTATCAGATCATCCTGATAGACCACCATGATAGCATTAATCAAGTTAGAAAAGGCCATATCCATATCCCTTTGAAATGTCACTACAACATTAGTGAGACTAAAAGGAATTCTCACATACACATATGTGCCCCAGGGTGTGGTAAAAGTAGTTTTTTACTACTCAGATTCCTTGATCTTTACTTGATTATATCCTAAGAATTTTTCCATAATAGATAGCAATTCATATCCAGTGACTCTCTACAACATTTCCTCCATATTTGGAAGTGGATAGTTGTCCTTGAGCAATGCCATATTTAAATTTCTGAAATCTACACATAACCTTATATCCCCATTTTTCTTTCTTATAGGTACTAGGTTTGATACCTAGGAGGAATGCCTAATTGGTTTGATTATGCCTCCATATTTTGAATTCATAAGCTCTTCCTACATTTTTGGTGCCAATGTAGGATTTATAGGCTGCTTCTTTCGTCTAAATGGCTTAGCATCTAGTTTTAATGGGATTTCATATTGGAAAATATCTTCTCTATATGCTTTGAGGTCATCATATGACAAGGAAAAAACATGTTTATACTTCTGAAGGAGGATTATAAGCATCTCTCTAACTTTGGGACTGATCTTTTTGTCAATGTATACTTTCTTAGGAGAAAGATATGTTCCAAGGTTAATCTCTTCAACATCTTCCTGTTTAATAGGTGTAGGCTTTAGATTGAATCTTTCATGCCCATAAAATACTATTTCTAATGCTACAAGCCCTTTTGGGATTTTGTTTGTCTTAATCTATAATAATTCTTACCCAAAGAAGGTCTCTTTGCCATCTACTTTCTTTACAAAGGTGTTGAAGTCTATCTCTTGAGATCATATTGATCAATACATTGGAGGAACTTGATCAGATCTTCATCATCATTGAATACCTGTACCAGTTGTATATGTTATCTGGGACAGTAGGAATTGTCTTGAATTCAACTTCTATGATT
>VDFB02180513.1:0-16509 GCA_007258455.2 Sequoia sempervirens
TGTCGAATATTTAATGTGTACTAACATTGTTGTAATATGTTCTATGTTTTATGTGTGTGTTATGTTTGCTTTATGTGTGTATCATGTTTGGTTTATGTATTCCTTGTTTGTCTAGTTTATTTTGCATGTGTGTGCCTCGTGTATTCTGTGTGTGTGCTTCATGTATTTCATGTGTTTTCTTCGTCTATTCTTTGTGTGCTTAGTGTGTCCTTTGTATGCATTGTGTTTGCCTTATGTATGGTTTTATGTGTACTCCATTGATTATTGTTTGCTTACATTGTTGTTATGTGTTCTATATTCCGTGCGATAGTTATCTTTTATTGATGCGTGTGTGCTTTGTATATTCTATATGTGTGTGTGCTTTGTGTATTCTGCGTGTGTGCTTCATGTATTCTACGTGTATGCTGCGTGTATTTCTTGTCTGCTTTGTTTATTCTTTTTATGCATCGTGTTTGCCTTATGTATGCTTTTGTTTATGTTTTTACGTGTACTCCATTGATTATTGTGTACTAACATTGTTGCTATATGTTCGATATTCCATGTGAGTGATGTTTGCTTTATGTGTGTATCATGTTTGCTCCATGTATTCGTTGTTTGTCTAGTTTATTCTGCGTGTGTGTGCTTCATGAATTTTGCATGTGTGTGTGATGTATTTTGTGTGTTTGCTATGTGTATTCCTTCCATGCTTTGTGTATTCTTTGTCTGCATGTGTATGGCTTACGTATGCTTTTATGTATGGTTTTATATGCACTACTCCCACAGTTTCTTGGAGTGTGTATTCTCATTGATTCAACATGAATGAATATGAAAAAGAATAACCCTTCGAAAATACGTGCTTTTCTTTGAAAAATGTAACGTAGATTAATGTTTTTTGCTCTTAAACTTGCAAAATATGCATTTTTTCAAGACTTCAAACCCAGGAATGCAAACAGAATATGAAAAGAGACCCTTCATGGTCTTCCATGGTCCTGTAAATCTTTCATGAGCTCAATTAAGACTCTTAATATCAAAATCCAAAACTTACATTTTTTCGGGTGCTAGATGCTCCTGCATAAATATGTGATTTATCTTTTACATGTTAGCTACAAGAATCTGTTGTATTATGTGTACTAACATTTGGCAGTTCAGTAAGGCATTTCAATCATCCATCAATCAACTTCTTGTGGCAACTTATAGTGTGACATAACTTCGATAGGAGTTTCATACCTAAGGTAACATTATCAATTATCATTTGTTTATTACACTCAATTATTGTTTATTTTTCCTCTACCCCATTTAGGTTAAGCACTCTCTACTATGGTTATAAAACACAACGTTTTCTTGGATTTTTGCGTGTGTAGGTTATTTGCAAAACTTTTGTCAACCAAAAGTTGATGAAAAGTCTAGAGCAGACCTGTACCTTCATAACCCTATTTCAAGCATTCAAAAATTCTCAATTTTGGACAAGGGCTTCAACAGTCTTGGCCCTTCAATTCAGGCTCCAACGTTATGCGCAGGTGCCCTTCTATATGCCTTTTCCAAATCTATGTTGAATATTTAATGTGTACTAACATTGTTGTTATATGTTCTGTGTTTTATGTGTGTGTTATGTTTGTTTTATGTGTGTATCATATTTGGTTCACGTATTCCTTGTTTGTCTAGTGTATTTTGCGGGTGTTTGCTTAGTGTATTCTGCATGTGCGCTTCATGTATTCTGTGTGTTTTCTTTGTGTATTCTTTTCGTGCTTGCCTTATCTATGGTTTTATGTGTATTCTGTGATTATTGTGTGCCAACATTATTGTTATATGTTCTATATTCCGTGTGATAGTTAGCTTTTATTGATGCATGTGTACTTTGTGTATTTTTCGTGTTTGTGTGTGCTTCATGTATTTTGCGTGTGTGCTTCATGTATTCAGCGTTTACTTGTTGTCTTCTTTGTGTATTCTTTTTATGCATCGTGTTTGCCTTATGTATGCTTTTGTTTATGGGTTTACGTGTACTCCATTGATTATTGTGTACTAACATTGTTGTTATATATTCGATATTCCATGTGTGTTTTGTTTTCTTTTTGTGTGTATCATGTTTGCTCCATCTATTTGTTGTATGTCTAGTGTATTCTGTGTGTGTGTGCTTCGTCTATTTTGCATGTGTGCGTGTTGTATTTCGTGTGTTTGTGACGTGTATTACTTGCGTGCTTTGTGTATTCTTTCTATGCATCGTGTATGCCTTACGTATGCTTTTTTGTATGGTTTTATGTGCACTACTCCTACAGCTTTTTGGAGCGTGTATTCTCATTGATTCAACATGAATAAATATGAAAAACAATAACTCTTCGAAAATACATGCTTTTCCTTTAAAAATGTAATGTAGCCTAATGTGTTCGTGCACTTAAACTTTCAAAATATGCATTTTTTCAAGACTTCAAACCTAGCAATGCAAACAAAATATGAAAAGAGACCCTACATGGTCTTCTATGGTCCTTTAAGACTTTCACGAAATCAATCAAGACTCCTGACATCAAAATCCAAAACTTACATTTTTTAGGTTGCTAGATGCTCCTGCATCAATATGTGATTTATCTTTTACATGCTAGTCACAACAATCTATTGTATGATGTGTAGTAACATTTTGCAGGTCATTAAGGCAATTCAATCTTCCATTAATCAACTTCAATAGGAGTTTTATACCTAAGATAACATTATCAATTATCATTTGTTTATTACACTCAATTATTGTTTATTTTTCCTCTACCCCATTTAGGGTAAGCACTCTCTACTATGATCATTTGATGTCTTTGGAGATGGGAACACAAATTCTATTGTTTGACTGAGGCAAACTCCTATACAATAGAACATTTGCTTGGATTTTTGCGTGTGTAGGTTATTTCCAAAACTTTCGTCAACAAGAATTTGCTGAAAAGTGTAGAGCAGACTTGTACCTTCATATCCCTATTTTAAACATTGAAAAATTCTCAATTGTGGACAAAGGCGTCCACAGTCTTGGCCTTTCAATTTAGGCTCAAACGTTACGCATAGGTGGCCTTCTATTTGCCATTTCTAGATCTATGTCGAATATTTAATGTGTATTAACATTTTTTTTATATGTTCTATGTTTTATGTGTGTATTATGTTTGCTTTGTGTGTGTATCATTTATTCCTTGTTTGTCTAGTGTATTTTGCATGTGTGTGATTCATGTATTTCGTGTCTTTGCTTCGTGTATTCTTTGCGTGCTTAGTGTATCCTTTGTATGCATCATGTTTTCCTTATGTATGGTTTTATGTGTACTCATTGATTATTGTGAGCTAACATTGTTGTTATATGTTCTATATTCCGTGTGACAGTTATCTTTTATATATGCGTGTGCGCTTGGTGTATTCTGGGTGTGTGTGCGCTTCATGTATTCTGCGTTTGTGCTTGATGTATTCTGCGTGTATTTCTTGTCTTCTTTCTGTCTTCTTTTTATTCATCGTGTTTTCCTTATGTATGCTTTTGTTTATGGTTTTACGTGTATTTCATTGATTATTGTGTACTAACATTGTTATATGTTCAATATTCCATGTGTGTTATGTTTATTATTTATGTTTGTATCATGTTTGCTCCATGTATTCCTTGTTTGATTAGTGTATTCTCTGTTTGTGTGCTTTGTGTAATTTGCGTGTGTGCGTGATGTATTTCGTGTGTTTGCTACGTGTATTGCTTGCATGCTTTGTGTATTCTTTGTATGCATCGTGTATGCCTTACGTATGCTTTTGTGTATGGTTTTATGTGCACTACTCCCACAACTTCTTGCAGCGTGTATTCTCATTGATTCAACATGAATGAATATGAAAAACAATAACCCTTCGGAAATACATGCTTTTCCTTCAAAAATGTAATGTAGCCTAATATCTTCTTACACTTAAACTTGTAAAATATGCATTTTTTCAAGACTGCAAACTTAAGAAAGCAAACAAAATATGAAAAGAGACCCTACATGGTCTTCCATGGTCCTATAAGACCTTCACGACATCAATCAAGACTCCTAACATCCAAAACTTACATTTTTTAGATTGCTAGATGCTCCTGCATCAATATGTGATTTATCTTTTATATGCTAGCTACAACAATCTATTGTATTATGTGGACTAACATTTTGCAGGTCATTAAGGCAATTCAATCATCCATCGATCAACTTCTTGTGGCAATTTATGGTGTTGCATCACTTCGATAGGAGTTTCTTACCTAAGGTAACATTATCAATTATCATTTGTTTATTACACTCAATTATTGTTTAATTTTCCTCTACCCTACTTAGGGTAAGCAGTCTCTACTATGATCATTTGCTGTTTGTGGAGGTGGGAACAAAAAATCTAGGGTTTGATTGAGGCGAACTCCTATACAACACAACATTTTCTTGGATTTTTGCGTGTGTAAGTTAATTCCAAAACTTTCGTCAACAAGAAATTGCTGAAAAGTGTAGGGCAGACCTGTACCTTCATAACCCTATTTCAAGCATTAAATTTTTTTGAATTTTGGACAAGGGCATCTGTAGTCTTGGCCCTTCAACTCAGGCTCCAAGTTATGCACAGGTGCCCTTCTATCTGCCTTTTTAGATCTATGTCAAATATTTAATGTGTACTAACATTGTTGTTATATGTTCTATGATTTATGTGTTTTTGCTTTATGTATTCTACGTGTGTGCTTCATGTACTCTACGTTTTTGCTGCGTGTATTTGTTGTGTGCTTTGTGTATTCTTTTTATGCATCGTGTTTGCCTTATGTATGCTTTTGTTTATGGTTTTATGTGTACTCCATTGATTATTGTGTACTAAGATTGTTGTTATATATTTGATATTTCATGTGTGTTATGTTTGCTTTATGTGTGTATCTTGTTTGCTCCATGTTTTTGGTGTTTTTCTAGTGTATTTTGCGTGTGTGCATGATGTATTTCTCGTGTTTGCTTCCTCTATTGCTTGTATGCTTTGTGTATTCTTTGTATGCATCGTGTATGCCTTACGTATGCTTTTGTGTATGGTTTTTTGTGCACTACTGCTACAGATTCCCTGAGCTTTTATTCTCATTGATTCAACATGAATGAATATGAAAAACAATAACCCTTCGAAAATACATGCTTTTCCTTCAAAAATGTAATGTAGCCTAATGTCTTCTTCGACTTGCAAAATTTGCATTTTTTCAAGATTTCAAACCCTAGAATGCTAACAAAATATGAAAAGAGACCCTACATGTTCTTCCATGGTCCTATAAGACCTTCACGAACTCAATTAAGACTCTTAACATCAAAATCCAAAACTTACATTTTTTAGGTTGCTAGATGCTCTTGTATCAATATGTTATTTATCTTTTACATTCTAGATACAACAATCTATTGTATTTTGTGTACTAACATTTTGCAAGCCATTAAGGCAATTGAATCATCCATCGATCAACTTTTTGTGGCAACTTATGGTGTGACATCACTTCGATAAGAGTTTCATCGCTACGCTAACATTAACAATTATCATTTGTTTATTACACTCAATTATTGTTTATTTTTCCTCTACCCTGTTGGCAACACAGAGGCGGAGACAGAGAGTGGGAGGTTGAATTAGTTGTCAGAAATTCAAAATTTATTCAACTTATTAACCTTATTCTCAAATTTGATAGTTAACAATGGAAGCATAAACCATCGGCACATCAAAACACACATAACACCAAGATTTTTATTTGGAAACCTGTTAGGGGAAAAACCGGTGGAGGTCGTCCACAAGATTATACCTGTTAAAAGTATAATGAAAATGAAATATGGGAATGCACATGCATTCAGCGCACTGCCTAGAGCTCACTGCTCAATTAGAAAGGAAGACACATTGGCTTACGAAAGATTGATTACAACCATCCAGATTTTGGAGAAAATATCCGCTAATGCGATTACAGTTCGGTTAAGCACATGAACACTTTTCACTCTTTTTTCACTCTTTGCTCGCTGATGTAATAACCTAACCGGTCTACAGTTTGAATATTCAACTATCAACTAACTTTCAGCTAAAGTTCAATTGACTTGTTTTACTAGGGTTTCCAAATCGAGTTCAACTAAATCAATTGAAACTCCAACTAATTTCTAAGTTTTTAGTTTCGGCTGAAGTGAATCATCTAGCTGTTTACTTCATCCATTTCTTGGACGAACAATAACTAAATAACTTTCGAACTAGGGTTTTCCTTTGCAGTTAGATGGAAAAGAAAATAATTTCTGATGTTGTTACATCATATCATTCATTAACTAACATTTAATAACCATTTTCAGCTGAAAGGAAAATCTTTAAACTGTGAACATATATCAGAAAGTTTACAGAAGGATAATAACTACTTTTCTTGTTTCCAGAAAGTAACGAACAAATTCTACAGCTATGAAACAAATATTACAATTGCTATTCTCTGGTTTATGAAATGAAAGCTAACTGCCAAACTTCCTCCGATAATACTAACTAACTAATCCATCTAGGGTTTCATCAAGCATAAAATAACGAACTGAAGAGTAACTGCTAGTGCTTCCTTAACTAACTTTCTTTCATAGCGAAGTAAAGAAATTAACTGTATATCCTTTCCATTCAAACTAGCTTTGAGCAATACATTAATTACATAACAGTAAATGAAGCAATAAAGTACTCAAATGAGTATTTATTTGTACCTGAATTAGTGGAATAAAGTACCCATAAGGCAGACATCATACGCTGAAATGTTGATCATTATTATTTGAGGAAAGAGAAATATCATCAAGGGCTTTACCACCCAACCAAGACCAACTGGTCCCCCGAGTGTCTTCAACTGAAGAACCCAGCCCTTCACGAGGGTAATCAACATGGATCAATTTATCATCATGTCTCTGAGCCTGATGTCCACGAACCTATACTACTGATCGATCCTTTCTCTATAGGTACCTCCTATCAGAAGAATCATCCTGATCAGAGTATATCTGGCCATGGAAGCTGACATTGCCGAACGGGCATCTACCTTGGCCAAGGATTTTTAATTAATTATTTGTGGCATCACTGTGCCGACAGCACGCATCCTTGCTCGACAAGACAACTCTCAAATCCTATTCCCCATTAGCAACATCAGGTCTAATTAACAATCTTCTCTTGGTTCGAGCTTAAACTTAACCTTAGGGTTTATCGTTATATATCTTGTTTGGATCCATTCTGATAGTAAGCTTTATCGTTATCTTTGTGGAAGAAGAAAGAGCGGCTAGGTACAAAAGAAACTTCTTTTCTTTAATGGTTGACCCCCTGGTTTGTGTCATGTATAAGGAGAGAGACAAATTAAGTTGATTCGATATAGTGCCCTTTCAATTCTCAAACATTTACAAGACAGATAAAGATCTCGGTTTGGGGGAGAGAGAGTTCATCAGAAATTCTTCAACCGTCCCAAAAATCAGAACTAAACTTATACCCTGCCGTCTATTTCAGACATGCATAGCCAGAGATACCTCAGGAACATAAAAGACCAGGTTCAGATGATTAAGAAGAAGAAGAACATAAAAGCTCCATAACTGTTGTTTGATAACAGATTAGGAAAGATAGATTTTTAACTCAAATAAATTGTACAGGGTAGAGCAGTAGTTAGATGACCTACAGTCTATCTTTCATTTCATGAAGAAGGACGGCATTTTGAGATATATATATATATATATACTTTTCTTTTAATAATTCACCGTATTCATACTTCTTCTTACTCAAATTACCATATTTTTTTATTCGTTTGAGAACCCAGGGAATATCATTTTATCACGTTATTCACATTATTAAATTCATTCAAAAGATTAAAAGTTTTCATAAACAAAAATACTTTACGTGCCTGGATGAATGGCATAGTCTTGATGTAGGATCTCGAACTTGCAGGAGCTCGTATGAGAAGTTCACTCTGGCTAAGGCAGCGTCCTTCCAAGCTCAACCTCGATAAAATCCCCAATCGGTGCCTTCCGAGATTTCAAAACTTTTAAAGAAAGAAAGGGTAATGGTTGCGATGCTACACTCTGATGTTCGGAGGTTTCAGTGTATTGCCTAACTGAGATTGCAAGATTGGCATCACTGCAGAAGGAGTTGAAGAGTCCACGGTAAGGTTAGCTACGATAAGAAATGAATGAATGAAATGTGTGCCAAACGTGGACGAGTTTAGAAATCTTTGTTTGCTAAGAAGGCTAAGTTGAATCTTCTTAGAATACGATTGTGAGAGAAAAGAGTTTGAGCCCTAATTATGGCGGAATATTTGCTGTGGAAAACTCCGTCCCCCCTAGAGCCGGGTTCCTGTGGTGAGTGAAAAAGAAAATGCGATGAAGAAGAAGAAGAAGAATGCGTTCGATACAGAGACCTCCTTCATAAAACGGTTGCCTTCCCCTCTCCCTCTCCAGGTCTTTCCCGACTTCTTGAATTCCATTCCTCCGTTTGCAATTGGTCACCAGACCAAAGTATGGCGGTAATGCCTTCGCCAAGAAAACCATAGACGTTTCCTATTCTTTACGATTAAACCTCACTTTATTTTATATTAAGAAAGTTGGCTTAGAAATCATATCCTTTGTTATTTATTTAATATTTGATTACCTTTGCAAAAGAAATATTTTTATATTTATCAAGAATGGTTCGCTCAATTTCCAAGAGGATAATAATAAATATCTGATTATATCTTTTATTTTAATTTAATATATAATAACCATTTGCGATCTCCTTTAAAGATGATTATTGACTTATATATTTAAAATTGGCTTAACTATTAAATAATTATATTAAATTATTTATGGCCAAGTTACAACTTCATAACCTGTCTTTCACCGACTCAAAGTTTGATGATAAAATTGATCCTTTGTTAACCGTGTCCTCTCCTTGACGATATTTCCCTTTCTCTCATGGTGTCGGCAATCCTGCATCCACTGACAAGGATTAGGGTTAGACCGTTCTCAATGGCTAAATAATATGCAATTAAATTTAATCTCATGACCTCATTCAACCTCATGTGAACAATAAATTCACTTGCAAAGTAAGGAGTTCATTAACATTACAGTTACGATAAAAGAACGACCATTGCATTCTCAATGTCATAATCTCATGAAAGCAGTCAATGTCATAATCTCATGAAAGCAGTCATTTGCAACTAACATTGCATTCAAAATACATAACCGAACATGTAGTCTCAATTTGAGGGATGTACGAATGATCTGATCAATATTCGCGCACACAGACCTTCGACATCCACTGGCTCGCACTTCAATTCGAATAAACAATCGCTCTTATATATCCACAAGAAAATTGCTACAAGTGGGCCACAAAGAAATAATAAAATGAATACAAACTGTTGGCCCAAATCAATAGATAATTTTCAATGCGAATCAACCAAGGTCCGCCACAACTTAGTGAAGACCCAAAACAACATTTCTAACATGAAAACACTTCAATTAATCACTCCTCGAAGATCCACAACACGCTACAAACACCATGTCGGCCAAGAACAAGAAGAACCTGAACAGGCAAGAGAAAATCGCCAACCACAAGCACAACGATCAATGCGGAAGTGCAACAAAGATATAGCACGATCCAGAAACATCCAGAAACATTAAGAATCAAAAGAGAGGCATCCGCAAAACTAAACTAACTGAAATAGCATCATCTTTAATCAGGAATACCAACTGAGGCAATAGAAAAACTGTTAGAGTGAAAATCTTCATAACTTGATCAAATCTTCACGCAGATCTCTGAAACTCGACGTGGATAGACCAGATATACTCAGCAACAAACCCTTTTGTCCACAACCTCTGAACATCAACGTACAAAACTCACCACTAGTATGTTGGCTACATTGAACTTCACTTCATAACAGACAACTTGCAACTCATTTATTACAATTTTCTCAATATCCTTGACATATACAACTTTAAGTGAATTAATGCTAATAGTGTTGACATCAATGACAACCAGATATCAGTAGCACAACCACAATATCCATCATACCCCACTTAGGGTAATCTCTCTCTACTATGATCATTTGCTGTTTGTGGAGGTGGGAACACAAAATCTAGGGTTTAATTGAGGTAAACTCCTAAACAACACAACATTTTCTTGGATTTTTGCATGTGTAGGTTATTTCCAAAACTTTCGTGAACAAGAAGTTGTTGAAAAGGGCAGAGCAAACATGCTCTTTCAAGCATTCAAAAATTCTCAATTTTGGTCAAGGCGTCCGCAGTCTTGGCCCTTCAATTTAGGCTCCAACGTTATATGCAGGTGCCCTTCTATCTGCCTTTTCCAAATCTTTGTCGAATATTTAATGTGTACTAACATTGTTGTTATATGTTCTATGTTTTATGTGTGTGTTATGTTTGCTTTATGTGTGTGTCATGTTCGGTTCATGTATTCCTTGTTTGTCTAGTGTGTTTTGCGTGCGTGTGCTTCATGTATTCTGCGTGTGTGCTACATGTATTTCATGTGTTTGCTTTGTGTATTCTTTGCGTGCTTAGTGTATTCTTTGTATGCATCATGTTTGCCTTATGTATGGTTTTATTTGTATTCCATTGATTATTGTGTGGTAACATTGTTGTTATATGTTCTATATTCCATGTGATAGTTATCTTTTATTGATGCATGTGTGCTTTGTGTATTCCACATGTGTGTTCTTCGAGTATTCTGCGTGTGTGCTTCATGCATTTTTCGTGTTTGCTATGTGTATTTCTTGTCTGCTTTGTGTATTCTTTTTATGCATCGTGTTTGCCTTATGTATGCTTTTGTTTATGGTTTTACCTATACTCCATTGATTATTGTATACTAAGATTGTTGTTATATGTTCGGGTGCTAGATGCTTCTGAATCAATATGTGATTTATCTTTTAAATGTTAGCTACAACAATCTATTGTATTACATGTACTAACATTTTGCAGGTCATTAAAGCAATTCAATCATCCATCAATCAACTTCTTGTGACAACTTATGGTGTGACATCACTTCGATAGGAGTTTCATACCTAAGGTAACATTATCAATTATCATTTGTTTATTACACTCAATTATTGTTTATTTTTCCTCTACCCCACTTAGGTTAAGCACTCTCTACTATGATCATTTGCTATTTGTGGAGGCGGGAACACAAAATCTAGGGTTTTACTGAGGCAAACTTCTATACAACACAACATTTTCTCGGATTTTTGCATGTGTAGGTTATTTCCAAAACATTCGTCAACAAGAAGTTGCTGAAAAGTATAGAGTAGACCTGTACCTTCATAACCCTATTTCAAGCATTCAAAAATTCTCAATTGTGGACAAGGGCGTCCGCAGTCTTTGCCCTTCAATTCAGGCTCCAATGTTATGCACAAGTGCCCTTCTATATGCCTTTTCTAGATCTATGCTGAATATTTAATGTGTACTAACATTGTTGTTATATGTTCTATGTTTTATGTGTGTGTTGTGTTTGCTTTCTGTGTGTATCATATTTGGTTCACGTATTCCTTGTTTGTTTAGTGTATTTTGCATGTGTGCTTCGTGTATTTTGCATGTGTGCTTCATGTATTTCGTGTGTTTGCTTTGTGTATTCTTTGCATGCCTAATGTATTCTTTGTATGCATCGTGTTTGCCTTATTTATGGTTTTATGTGTATTGCAGTGATTATTGTGTGCTAACATTGTTGTTATATGTTCTATATTCCATATTATAGTTATCTTTTATTGATGTGTGTGTGCTTTGTGTATTCTGCGTGTGTGTGTGGGCTTCGTGTATTTTGCGTGTGTGCTTCATGTATTCTGCGTATATTTGTTGTTTGCTTTGTGTATTCTTTTTATGCATCGTGTTTGCTTTATGTATGCTTTTGTTTATGGTTTTACGTGTACTCCATTGATTATTGTGTTTTAACATTGTTGTTATATATTCGATATTCCATGTGTGTTTTGTTTGCTTTATGTGTGTATCATGTTTGCTCCATGTATTCGTTGTTTGTCTAGAGTATTCTGCGTGTGTGTGCTTCGTGTATTTTTTCGTGTGTGTGTGATGTATTTCGTGTGTTTCCTACGTGTATTCCTTGAATGCTTTTTTATTCTTTTTATGCATAGTGTATGCCTTCTGTATGCTTTTGTGTATGGTTTTATGAGCACTACTCCCACAACTTCCTGGAGCATGTATTCTCATTGATTCAACATGAATGAATTTGAAAAACAACAACCCTTTGGAAATACATGCTTTTCCTTCAAAAATGTAATGTAGCCTAATGTCTTCTTGCACTTAAACTTGCAAAATATGCATTTTTTCAAGACTTCAAACCTAGAAATGCAAAGAAAATATGAAAAGATACCCTACATTGTCCTCCATGGTCTTGTAAGACCTCCACGAACTCAATTAAGACTCTTAACATCAAAATCGAAAACTTACATTTTTTAGGTTGCTAGATGTTCCGACATCAATATGGGATTTAACTTTTATCTGCTAGCTACAACAATCTATTGTATTGTGTACTAACATTTCAGTGTGAAACCCTAGTTTCCCCGATCTCGAATCTGCTTGTTTTGTTTGTTTTTGCAGTTTTTGGTTTTTCTGACGTTTTTGCATAAATAATAAAGAATGCGACTTGCAAGAAATTGATAATAAATTCTATGAAAATTATTTAACTTCGGAAATAACAAACCCTAGTGCAAATACTGAAGCCAGACCATTTATTAACCTTTTGAAATGATTACAATGATGATCCAGTTACATGCAAATTGAAAAGCAATGATTTCTAATGAAGAGAACCTGGTATTTGCAGCTTGCTGATATATTGCTTGAGATGGTATGGCTGATGTGAAATGATCCTTCTCCCTAAATGATTTGCAGCTTGATCCGAAGCTGGGGGCACCTCCTAAGAAAGATGATAGCAGACCAAGATGGAAGGCGTATTTCTCAAGATCAAAGTGTACGGCTCAAATGATGAAGGTACGACCTGCTGCAGGAAAAGTACGGCTGTGTACAACAGTAATAAATGCAAAAGTACGGCTATCTCAAACTCCTCCAGAATATCAATAAAAATGGCGCCTCAATGTAGAAAGCTCTTCTGAATGAATATCTCTCTGAACCCCTGATGAAATGAACCTCGGTGAAGCTCTGTAATTTCTTCTGAATGAAGAAATCCCTCTTTACTTTTAACAATCATCGGTGATATCTCACACCCTCTGAATCGCTCTCACTGGAGATGGCTCGTTCCCCAATGCATTCGAGACTGAAACCCTAAGTTTCTGTGCTCTGCTCAAGACTTGATCAATTTTCAATCATCAATAACATAATGGCTTGAATCCCAAGCAAAAACCCTTTATTCATTGAAAAGTGCGATTTCCTTAATAATAGGGAATATTAAAATAATTCGAACTTTTAATTTTAATTCTTCAATAGTCTTCAGCCAAATTTTTATAATAAAATATAATCGCCAATTTGGCCCCTTCCATGATGGGCGACCCCTTCATCAGTCCACTTAAGTTATAATATATTAAATATTATAACTTTATATTATAATGCTCCAGTAATTAATATTTAATTAAAACAATTAAATATTAATATCTCCTTCAATATTAATCAGATGCTCGAGCCGTCTGAAGCTGTCGACTGAGGAAGTGATTCTGCACATAATCCATCCATACTGCTAAAAATAGCAGGGGTCCCACGCTGAGTGCTGAATACTGCTAAAAATAGCAACTCAGGGCTAGAAGTGCGGCAGGCCGAGCAACCAAGCCCGATCCATCGCCAGCTGAAGGCAGGCCAAGCTCAGCAGACCCTCCATCCATCCTGTCGGCCCTCTGAGGTTACATAATAGGCTAATAATTCTTATGAACTCTGATGCTCGCAAAATGGGGACATTACAGTCCGCCCTCCCTGAAATTGCTTGTCCTCAAGCAATCTCTACTGCAAAGAAACCCAACTCCTCGGAAGGCCCCAAAGAAGAACTGTAGAAACCCCTGTTCTAACTGTCTCCCGTAGCATCAACAAAAACACAACTGCGCAAGCTATCCCTAGATCCCAAACCCAGAGTGAAGGTTTGTCATGTCTGTCATCCTCAAGCTTCCACTGCGCTCTACTGCCTCCAACTTCACCATGCCAGAAGTGGTGAAGCAATCCACTGGGACCCATCCAAAACACAGTACCAATCCTGTCGCTACCTGGATCCCAACAAAATCTGTACACACATCCAACCATACTGTGGGAATATGAACATCGGAAAGTATTTGTATCACAACAACTATCTCCATCCTCTGCTAGATTCCCATGGATGTGTTGACTAACCAAACCCTCATGTCCACTGGCATCGTAATCACCCTGTAACCATGTATCCGTATGAAACCACTGTGACACTAAAGTAGCCATCCCTGTCGGGTACATCTCATCATGATGGATAACTGATTGCTGCCCCTGCAAGTAATCTCCTGTAAATAACTGAGTCGGGTACTTGCAGCCGCTAATCCCATCTTCGGAAAATGGTAACTCTGCACACAGTATTGGGCTACTCCCCTCAACTGCACTCAAAGAAAAATCCTGTGCATAAGGATTGTGCATCAAATACAAATCATGTACTAGTGGATCAAAAGTAAAACTATAGGCACTCCTCACTAGGTATACATTGCAAAACTCCTTTGTGATCTCTGTTTGGAATTTCGATGCACTAGGAAAATTCCAAACACTGCGAGTATCGCTCAATCCTGAACTAGTTTTAGGAGTGTTATTGGCTTCCAACTTGAAGAGTGGATTATCATAGGTCGAACCACCATCCAACTCAAATAACGGATTATTCACAAATTGCACAATCATTCTATTATGATTTGAATCATCCACCGTTGAGCCCCTGGAACAGTAGATTAAATCATACTCCTGAATTGGTTCATCAAACGACCGATCATGATCAACTGCATGGGATGAAATAACTGATTTGCTTCCAGAAAAGGGAAACAAATCATCATGAGAACCGATCTCCCACCTGAATGGTATTCTGCCTACCTCCTGTGAAGAAGATGGAGTAGTGTCGAGAGTTGTCACACAACTCTTCGATGAATCAACTATTATGTTGCAAGAGCTAACAATAATCGCCCCTGCAACACCTGTCATGGGAGTAACCTCAGGAGAACCAGGTGTAACATGTGGCTCCCTGCAACTTTCAACCAATGCACTCGTCCCATCTGTATCAATTGCCCCTGTAACCATGATGGATGTAACCACATCCTCACTACAACCTGTGGATATATGATCCTCACTGACTGCCACTGTATGTAACTGTACTGTATCTGCAGCTAGTCGAGATTGTGCCAAACTTAACTCCACGGTAAGCTTGTCCAACCATGACTGAGACTCTTGAAGGGCCAACTGGGTGCTCTGCAATGAGTCCATAGTCACCTCAAGCTCATGAGTGAGCTCATCGACCTGCTCCTCCTTTCCCTTCAATGTATCATAAAAAATGCAATCCCACTCGAGAAGAAAATCCCTATCCGCAAGTAGTTTTAGGTAGTTTTGTTTCATCATTCCAATTGCTTCTCGAAGTGCATGTATCTCTGCAAGGGAAAAACCATTATCACCGTGCTCATCTGTTAAAGGAGTACTCCAACCATAGGTAGCCAACATCTGACGAGCAACATCAAAATGCTCAATGGTTGTGGCAATCATATTGTCATTCACCTTTAGTTGCCCAACCAAATGATGAGGACTCTGTAGCTTATGACCCCCATACAAGTTTTCCGGTTCACAATATGCACTATGATATGAGGCTGATTCATCATCACTCACTACATGATAAGCAACATCATGTGTGCTTCCATCTGTGCAAACCTCAACATCTAAGGTACTGCTGCTTTGTACCTGAAAGGATGGCTCAACTGATAAGGTAGAAGTTGCTGGTATGACAGTATCTTCACACACTTCCACTATCAAAGTAACTGCATGCCCATCCAAAGCACGATCCTGGGATTCCATATCAACATATGAATCTTCTAGCTTGTTTTCAAAGGTCTGATCTGGAAAATCAGACTCACCATGACATAAATCCTCAACACCTAATGCATCAATAGTACCCAATTCTTGAGTCCCTTCATGTGACAACTCAATAGGATTACTTTGCATATGTGAAATCGCTGCTGTCTCATGCTCATGCAAAATTTCATCATTGCTGTCATGAAAATCAGAAGTAGCCTCTATAGTAGAAACTTCTTGAGTCACCTCTTGCAAGGATGATGTAGATAAATCATTACCCAAAGCTGTCCTAATGTCTTCTTAAATCAAATCAGCATGTCTATCAAATTCATCATATAAATTTCTGCATACTTCATAGGAATTTGAAGATACCAATTCATTTTGATGAAGAGTTGTATCATCCTTATGTGTAGATTCTCTATCCATTTCATGTGTAAACAATTCATGAGCTATAGTGTGATATTTCTTCCTTGCAAACTCTGTCTTATGGCAAAGACTCGGGTGCAAATCCATGTAACTCATGAAAGGAAGTTCCTTCTTAATTTTTTGAGGAAGAATGCTATACTCCTTGAACATGCTAATCACTTCTTCTTCTTTGTTTTGTGGTGTT
>VDFB02180516.1:0-23250 GCA_007258455.2 Sequoia sempervirens
TGACAGAGTATCATGAAGGTGGCGCAGAGGAAGTACCAACGATGGAATAGTGTTTGATTCCAGCACCTACTTCAGAAAAGGAGGAGATTGAAGAAATCCTGGATAGTCGTGTGGGAAGGAGTACCAAGAACAGGCAGTATGAAGAATATCTGGTGAAATGGAAAAGAAGGCCTGTTGAAGATTCATCATGGTTGCCTAATGTAGAGGTTGACCATTTGGGTTTTCCTCCACCATCCGAGACGTGACGGGTCACTTCTCAAATTACCCTGGGTGTCATGCAGCATCCAGTGGTGTAAGGGCAATCTTGCATCACCCAAAAATAGTTAAATTTCAAGTTTCGGTTTTTAGATATTTTTATATTTTTGGATACCCTTTTCATCATAATGAAATTCCCAATTTATGGTTTTTATTTTGTGTTCTGGGTTGAAAGATATTACAATTTTAGTTTCTCATATTTGCACCTGAAAATCTTCCGAGTTAGATTTGAGGCACTTAGAGTTCCCAGAATGCCCTGAAACTTGTGAAATTGGCGTAGCGATTTTGAGTGCGTTATTGACTTTGAGACCTTTTCAACGGTTCAAACGGTTCATGAATCGGAGTCCCGGATCAAAAATGGCCCCGAGAAATTGGTGCACTTTCTAGAAGATACAATTGCAAATGCTCTTTTGAAATTTGAACTTCATGTTGTAAATTTTCAGCGCCAAACCGCCTAAACTCAAATTTGAATGTTGTTTTGGCTCCAAACTAATGAGGAGCTCTATTTATGGGTGGGTTTCTAATTTTTGGGTAGCCTTTTTGGGGACAAGCTCGCATATTGCGAAAGGGTTATTCTGTAGCTTTCTGTAACTTGCATGTGTTGTATAACTTGGAGATCCTCTGCATGTAAGAAACTCCATTTTCTGAATAATAAAATTATTCTCTTGTTTGTGGGTTATTTTCTATGTCTCGGGTTGTGCCCTCATCAAAAAAGATCTAAATGATACTAAAATGAATGATAAATGATAAACTATATGATATGTACAGGACATAGATGAAATGAAATGATGATGAAGATGAAAAATGATAATGAAACAAAATGTCTGAATGTCCTCCACAACTAGTCCAAAGAGACATGACAACCGTTGATGTTATTGTTCAGCCTTTTAAAACTCTAGTGCAAATCCAGTATGCAAATATGTACAATGATTTAAATGAAATGGAACTAAATGAAACCAATCGTTTGTTGAGCCTTTGTTAGCTTTCTTGAATCATCATAGAGCATTTTAAAATTTTGGAAGTATGTACAAGCATCAAAGGGGAAATTAGCACCAATGATGACCTGAGTACAACTTTCATGATTTTTGATATAGCAAGTGAACACAAGCATCGAGGTATAATTGAATCGAGATGACCTGAGTATTTCTTGCATAAACAGACAAAGATTAACCACATTTTTGATGCAAATTTGGAATTGTCATCAATGATACGTTTTGGAAATCATGTCTCACGACATATTTGCAACAGAATGATAGTTAACCTCAAGACAACAAACAAAGAAAAATCATCCTCTTTCCTCGCCGCTCTACTTCAGGACATCATCAAGTGTGCTCCAGAGGAATGATATCGAAATTCAAACAACCATTGTTCAAACTATAATACTGCTATTCCAAACATTATTCAGATTTTAGATCATCTAGATATGTGTCATGATATGGTACTTGCTGAAAACTATTGTGATATGGATCAATGATTGGATAGCTACTCATAGGATTTGATTGTTTCTCCACAAGATTGGATGCTATGTCATTGTCTAGCCGTTTTGGTAAACTCTGAAAGTTGATTGTTCCCAATATGTTAACATTTTCCCCTAGTATTGACACAACTTGCTAAAATGGATATGTACAATGATCAAGCCATGGTAAGACATTATCGCTCTAGGAAAATGATGGCAGTATGATATTGTTATGACCTTAGGATGATGGATGAAATGAAGGCTGAGAAGCTAAGTGCAGAACATGAACTAATAGATGGAGAGCTACAAATAGCGTATGTTTTCCAGATTTTCACTATTTTCTTTTATTGCATTTTTCTGATTTCCTTTTGATTTTTTTGATTTTTATTTTTGATTTTATTTTTTTTAGGACATTTTCTAATTTTTTAAGATTTTTTTAGGACTTTTTCTTATTGTTTTTGTATTTTTTTAGGACTTTTTTTGCTACTTTTGTATTTTTTCAGGGCTTTTTCTAGATGATGATAACTGCTTCAAACATAATACTTTTTCAAGTGCATGTTGTTGATGGGTTCGTCAAACAGGTCCCCTTCTAGCGTTGATAGCTTGTATGCTCCTGGGCTGTAAACTGCTATGACCACCTAAGGACCCAACCAATTTGGTTCAAACTTACCTTTCTTCTCTTTGTCTAGCTGATTGTGTGGGTTCTCCTTCAAAACAAGATTACTAACCTAAAAGGTGCATGGTTTGACTCTGTAATTATAGCTGTGAGACATCATCTGTTGATATGCCTTCAAATGATCAGCTGCTCATTGTCTCTTCTCATCAAGGAGTTCCAATTCTTGTAGTTGGAAACTTTGTATTCATCATCTATTGTGAGACCCTTCAATGATACCCTTAGTGATGGAATCTCAACCTCTAGTGGCAAAATGGCTTCTTCTCCATAGACAAGAGCATACGGTGTTGCTCCTATTGGCGTTCTAATGCTATTTCTGTAGGCCCATAATGTGGGATTGAGTTGAACGTGCCAATCTTTCCCTGCAACATTCATAATCTTCTTCAAGATTTTCAGTATTGTTTTGTTTGAGGCCTCTGCTTGGCCATTCCTTTGTGGATAATAAGGTGTTGAATATTTGTGTTGGATATAGAATCTCTCACAAATTTCGTTAGCATCCTAATTCTTGAATGGTCGTCCATTATCTGTGATGATGGAGTTGGGAATGCCATACTGACAAATGAGATAGTTGAGTATGAATGATGAGATTTGTTTGTCGGTAACCTTAGTGAGAGGTATTTCCTCAATCCACTTGGTAAAGTACTTTGTCATTGTGATGATGAATTTGTGTCTGTTTGATGATGAAGGATGAATCTTGCCAACTAGATCTAACCCCCATTGAGAGAATGGCCAAGTTGGCGTGAATGGAATGGCCAAGTTGGCGTGAACGGTTGAAGTTCTTGTGTAGGAGCATGAATGAGATTCCCATGAATCTAACATTTAAAGTACTTCTTCACGAAAGTGAATGATTCCCTCTCCATAGTCAGCCAATAATAACCCATTCTAATCAATTTCTTGGATAAGGTCAGTCCACTTGAATGAGTACCAGAAATGTCACCATGAACTTCTTGTAAAGCCTTGTCAGATTCGTCACGTTCAAGACATCAAAGTAAAGTACCATCAAGACCGCAGAGATAAAGGATGTCAACGATAAGAGTATAGCGAGAGGATTGGCGGATAAAGTTACACTTTTGGTTACGGGATAAGTCAGGTGGTAAGATGTTGTCTTTTAGGTAGGCATAAATCTTTCCATACCAAGGTGAATCGGATCCTACTAAGTGGCAAATGATTTGGCTTTCAAGTGTGTCATAGGTAGGTGTAAATGATTGTTCCACCAGAAATTCATAGCGAGCCTGATTTTTTGGGAGTTGCAATAATGATGTATCGTGGCCATGGCATCAACTACCTTGTTATCAAGTCTTGGAATCTGTATGAACTTGATATCTATGAAGTATTTCTTGAAATCATCAACCATCTTCTTATATGGCAATAGTTTGTCATCTTTGGTCTGATAATCATCATTGATCTAATTAATAACTAACTATGAGTCACCATAAACTTGTAGTTCTATGATCCACCATTCCAATGCGATCTTGAGTCCAGTGATTAAACCTTCATATTCGGCTATGTTGTTGGTGCATGGAAACATGAGCCTATATGACTGAGGAATGATACGTCCTTGAGGGGTGACAAAGAGTATGCTTGCCCCCGATCCATGTTGAGTAAAAGAACTATCAAAGTATAATGGCCATGGTTGTTTGGATTCTACAGTGAAGATGTCAGCATCTAGAAATTCGATATGTATGGGATGTTCTGCTTGTAGTGATGAGTCTGCCAGTTGATTAGTGATAACTTGTCCTTTGATTGCTTTGCAATCAACATAATGGATGTCAAACTCACTTAAGATCATGACCCATTTTGCTAGCCTTCCTGTCAATGTAGCTTTTCTTAACAAATACTTGAGTGGATCAATCTTTGCAACAAGATTGATTGTATGAGTTAACATGTAATGTCAAAAAATTTGTGAGACAAAGACTACTGCTAAGCAAGCCTTCTCGATGAAAGTGTAGTTGAGTTCGTGACTTGTTAGAGTTCGACTAATGTAATAAATTGCACGTTCCTTTCCTGTAGAGTCCTCCTGTGCTAATAATGCCCCCAAAGATGTCTTTGTTGTAGCAATATATAAGATTAGTGGTTTTTCCGGATTTTGTGGTACGAGAACTGGTGGGTTCATTAGGTATTTCTTCATTTTTTGAAAAGCCATTTCACACTTGTCATCCCATTTAAAAGGAACATTTTTATGCAATAGATGTGTGAAAGGTAGGATTTTATCTGCCAGTTGTGTGATGAACCTCTATATAGATTGAAGTCGTCCCTATAATGATCTTAACTAACTAATATTCCTTGGTGGAGGAATTTCCATGATTGCTTGCACCTTGGCAGGATCTACTTCTATTCCCTTTTCAGACACTATGTATCCCAAGATTTTTCTAGATGTGACTCTGAAAACACATTTCTTAGGGTTGAGGTGAACTTTGAACTTTTCTAACCTTGCAAAGATTTTACATAATACTTCAAGATGTCCTTCTCGTGTATGAATTTTCCAATATATTGTCTACATAGTCTTCCATTAATGTATGTTGAATGTCATGAAAAATTGTAGTCATAGCTCGTTGATATGTAGCCCCAACGTTCTTTACACCGAAAGGCATGATGTTCCAACAATAAGTCCCCCATGGACACATGAAAGTTGTTTTGTCCTAGTCTTCAGGTGCAATCTTGATTTGGTTGTAACTAGAAAAACCATCCATTAGTGAATACATGGCATGACCAGCTGTTAGATCAACTATAGTATCGATGCTTGGAAGCGGGAAGTCATCCTTAAGACATGCTTTACTAAGATCTCTGAAATTTATGCACACTAACACTTTTGTCAAGCTTAGACACAAGAACAATGTTGGAGATCCATTCTGCATAGTTGATCGATCTTATAAATCCTACATCAAGGAGTTTTCAGAGTTCTTCTTTAACTAGTAGTGCAACATGAGGATGCATCTTTCTGAGTTTTTGTTTCAGAGGTTTGACTCTTGGTTTGATGGACAAGTGATGCATTATAAGATCAAGATCAAGACCTGGCACGTCTGCATAAGACCAGGAAAAGTTCACTTGATTTTCTCTGAGAAATTCCATGAACTCAGATACTTCTTTATCTGTCATTGATGCAGCTAATTGTAGGATCCTTGGTTTTTCTATAGTTTCAAGATTAACTTCTTTTGTAGGCTCAATCAAGATAGGTGACTGCTCATGATAATGCTCCAGGAGAGTGTGAAATATCCCATCATCTAGTGCCTTAAAAAGGTTTTCACCATCTGATACACTCTTTGTTTTATCTTTTGTTTGATCTAACATTGCCAGATTCTGGTTTTCACCATTAGATCTTTCTTTTTGACTTTTATTTTTGCAGCTAGGAGACTTGACACTCTCTTGATTAAAGACTCTATGCTGAAAATCACTAGTGGAACAATCATTTGTGTCATTTGTGGAAAGGAAGTTCACGGTAGATTCGTCACTTGGAAACATAGGTAGATCTATAGGTCTGGATGAATCCCAACCAATGAGATCGGGATGGATCAAAGGTAGCGGATCATCGGGTTGCATGAAATCGGCTATGGTTATGGTCATAATGGAGTTGTCTATAGGATCCGAGGTATGAGGCAGATCAATGATAGTAATATTCTCGTGATAGTCTTGTTCATTTAAATCTGACTTAGTATCACTAGAATCATAGTCACCTTGTAGTTCAGATTCTTATGGTTGGGTCCCTGAACCTTCACCTTCGATTAGGGTAGGCGTATACTTGTGTATCACATCAACCTTTTTATCTCTCCAGAACTCATCATTGTGGATGGTGTCCCATTCATATTCACCAGAGTCTGTGTCAGAGTTATTATCCACAAAATTCTGAATTGTTGTCAAACATGCTTCTCTTGTATCAGAACCTTCTTGCAATGTGAGGACAATATCATGCAGCTGCTTGGATGGTTTTTCTTTTGAGTTAGTATCATAGCCTAGTCCTATTTTATCTTTTGCAGCAAGTCTTGGAAGGTGAATAGGCTAAACTACTAGGGTGGGTGCATGAAGTTGGTCGCACTTTTGTGGCCAAATGGGGAAAAAAATTGGAAAGAGATAACGCGCTCGCGTTATAACGTGAGAGCATTATTTGATTTTAAAAGAAAAAAAAAGTGAAATCTGTATCATTTGCTTTTTACTGTTTCTCAGTTCTGCTTGCGGCCAAAAACCCTCACTTTTGCGCTCACGTTCTAGGAGGAAGGATTTCTACAAATTTCATCAAGAACAGTTGGATTTTGTTTGCAAATATGGCGCCACGATGACGAAGAGATGCGAGAGGTAAGTATTGTTTGCTATTTGTTTTGAATTTGTTAGTTTAAAATTGATTTTGTTTGTTTTAGGTTAGATTTGATTATTTTTTTTTAATTTGTAGGAAATCCTGCAAATCCTCAACAAGAAGAGGAGGTAAATCCTCAATAGAAAAATCCTCAACAAAATCAACCTCAACAACAAAATCAACCTCCCCCACCATTCTCTCAATTCCCTCCTGGCACTCAAGAAAATTTGAGGAGTGAAATTGAGAACAATAGAAAACAACTTGAGGATCTTATCAGTAGGTTGAGTGATCCAAATGCTTCAACCACAGAAATAATGCTTCTAGCAAATTCATTGAAAGACATGTTAAAAAATGTAAATGCAATCACCCAACAAATATCTAGATGGCAAGATAGGAGGCAGACAGCCAGGGCATATTATGCAGACAAATTATCATATAAACAAGTAAAAGATTTAAAAATTACTAAAGGTGATTTGTGCTCTCTATTCACTAACCCTAAAACAAATCAAAATCTTACCCTCAATGCAAAGAGGTTTCCTATTCATTAGTGCCACCACCAAGAGATTAAGAACTGTTTTTATGAAAGATGGTATATGGTCTTTGATTACCCATCGTACAATAATTGTGAAGTCCCCCAATATTTTCTTAGGAAACTATACAGTGAGTTTGTATTGAACCAAATCCCAAATTATTTTGATATTACGCGACAAGGGAGACGACCTCTTGCTAGGCCGCCTCGTGAGCATATTGTGATGCCTGCTGCTACGAAGGAGAGTGTCGACATAGAGACATTGCAGGCGATCACAAATTTGACCCGGAGTGTCATCCATCACACTAGCCCTATTGTACGTGCCATCCAGGGGAGTCTTCAGGTGGTGGCCTTCAAACCCATGTGTGTCAATATTGCGGGGTGACTTGTTCGTATGACCCTACTGGCACTCAAGAGGGTGCTACACAGGATCCATAGGCAGTAACGCAGCTTGATCTGTATGCATCTACGGGGATGGAGAGGACAGTTGACATTTTGCATGATGCATATGGCATTGACACTTAGGTAAAATTAAGCATGTTCATTGAATTTAATTTATTAAATTTTGATTGTAAAATGCAAGATTAACTAATTTAGTTTTATTATTTTAATAAAATTGCAGGGTCACAGTGTAGAGACTGGATACATCAGTCATCCACCTACTTATTTTTGCAGTACACCTATCGGTGGGGTATGTAAAGTTAGTAAACAATTATAAATTTATTACATGTGTTAATAGCATTATTTTATGAATGGTATTTTAATATGTGATTTTGGATGTTCAACAGGGTACTGTTGGAGCTTTCAAGGAAACACCTCTGAGTGCCAGTAGATTTGATCAAACGTTCACGGAGGTAATATAGAATTTAAAGAGAACTTAAGTAATGAATTATAAGTTTAATAGATTTGTGTAGTTTATATTCATATTGTTGACCTTACGTTGCATTACACAGATCATTCAAAATCAAAGCATTACTTCAAATTCGATAACTAATAATTAGAAATATATCTGTTTAATACTTGTACTCAAAATTTTGTTCATTAGATCTCATACATTATAAGTCATCACATGGATCGCTATTGTAACTTTTTTGTGATTGAATAATTTGTTGTTTTATTTTCAGATGTTGGTGACAGAAACACCACCAAAATGTACGAGGCAATGGATATTGGTGTTTTCTCCACTATACAATCCTCGATGGCTTTGATAGGGAGGTATGAGGCAAATTACTAAATTTCAATTTACATTCATTGTTATAGATGAACTAGTTCTAGTGAAAAATCAAACCATTATTGATTCAGAAGCTTAATTCCTATTTGGACGGGTTTATGTATTTGAGACGCTTTGAGCATCAACATGCAAATATATTTCCATCGAGGAGAGTGATCATGAGATGGCCGTAAGTACTATTTTGTTAAAACATATTAATTTTTATAATGTAATTTCTATATATTAATGTTTTACTTTTATTGTAATAGTTGAAACTTCACCAGAGCTAAACACTAGGAGGAGCAGCCAGAGCACCTCAGTATAGCAAAAAATGGTGACGTGCATCCTTATCGCCATCTATCACCCAAACAAAGGGAAAGAAAATTGTATTCGAACTGTGAGCATGGAGAGAAATGAATTTTGAATGCACGTGAGCTTCCTTGTTGTATGCCTACATGGCAATTTTGTACATATTTTGTATTGTTTATATTTGACATTGTATGCCTATATGGCATTCTCGTAAGCCTATATGGCTATTTTGTAACTATATTTTATACTTATATCAACATATATTAATGTATGCGTACATTTCTATTTGCTTAAAACAAATCTTTTTTATCGATGGTGTCCATATTTGCATTATAAATTAATGGTTCAATAGATATGAGTTACGTGTATTCAAGTGTATACTTTACAACTTACGCAAATATACTTTTTGACTTACGTGTGAACATCAAAAAGTGTGAAAATTTATGTGTTTGGAAGTCAAAATGTAAGCCAATTTTGTAATTCTCAGTTCTTTCATACTCGATCTTATGGACTTATTCGTTCCTAGCACATATTGTGAATATTTCTCATTTGGTGTAGAAGACAGATTCCTCATTTTTGAACCACTCATAGCAAAGAGATTCACAATAAGATTCTTTAGCAGCATTGAACACTACTCCATACTTCTCTTGTCTAGACCATAAAGGATTGAAAATTCTTAATTTGATGCAATGATAGTCGGAGATGAGAAATTTCCATATAACCATGCCTATTTCGAAACCTCTACATCTAATACCGTGACAACAAGCAAACTTAAGAAGTGTTGCATAAGAGTGTTAGGTTTGATAGGCCTTCTCTCAAGGAGGAGAGCCTGCATCTTGAGTTTTGAACAAAATTTTAAGAAGTAAACATTTTACCTAAAAGCTTCAAACCTAGATGACATATTTTGCTAAGTCTATCTTGAAAATTATCAATGTGTTCAAACTCTAAAGGAGATTCTCCTTGAAAAGAAAACTTTACCCTTTTCCCAAGGAAATAAATTGCAACAAGTTGCATGCGATTTATCTTATTTCTTTCTCATAGTTCCTGGTCAATCATTCATGGCTCAGGATAGTTCTGTTCCAAGTCAAGGATACCCAAAAAATCACTGAGATTCTTCTACGATCTGCAAGAAAAAGGTTTTGGCTCTTTCACAATGTAAATAATTTTGTAACACTGTTTTCTTGTTTTCCTTCCACACAGAAAAATGTTCACACTTTTCAGATTGATCAATGATCAATAATGGCCGATTGTAAACACTTGACATTTTTATGTTTGAACTTTAATTTATAATTTTATATCATGACATTCGAGTAGATCACTAATATTTTAATATTTCACTATGAAAGTGGTGGTGTATTTTTGCTATGTTATTTGACTATTAATATGGTGGTGTATTATGAACTTGATTACCGCTGCAAATATGTATATATTTCTAATTTTCATATGTTTTTGTATGACCGAACCCAAAACGAACCCAACCCCAAAAACAAATTTCCTCTCGAATCGGCTTAACTGTTCTCTAACCCGATCCCTAACCCAAAACTCGAACCAAGAACTTAGTAAAAATAGATTCTTGTAGTTTATATTCATATCGTTGATTACATTGCATTGCACATATTTCAAACTCAAAGCATTGCTTCACATTGCATAACTAATAACTAGATGTTGATAGATGACAAAATTTCACTTACAATATATAGTTTTTACAAAGTCAATTTCCATGCTATGCAATTATTTCCACATCAGATAACTAATAACTAGGAGCAACTCCCAATTGCATTTGCTTGTCATGACATTCTATGAGACCACATTTCTTTGAGGCATTTTTTCAAACAGTTCATTGCCTTGTCTATACTACCACATTTTTGATACATGTCTACTAAAGCATTTTTGTCAAATAGTTCAAGTGTTGCTCTTGTTACATGGCTGAAAGCCTAAAACAAGTTCTTCAAACAAGCTAAGCATGGATGCTTGGAAAAAATCTATCAAAAGCATAATAGTAGCAATATCATAGACAGTAGCTGAACTCTTTGAAAAAAAATGCTCAAAGAAATGAGGTCTTCATGACTGGGATGGAATGCCATGAAAATCAAATGCTTTTGATCATGGCATCACCATGAGATCTCATTTCTTTGAGGCATTTTTCAAAGAGTTCAATCGCCTTGTCTATGCTAACACATTTTTCATACATGTTTATCAAAGCATTTAGCCAAACAGTTCATTTCCTTGCTGATATGGATAAAATCCTAAAATAGGTGCTTTCGAACAAGCTATGGATGCTTAGAAAAAATCTATTATAGCATAATAGTAAGCAATATCATAGACAAGGGAATGAACTATTTGAAAAAAATTCCTCAAAGAAATGTGGTTTCATGGTGGTGGAATGCCATGACAAGCAAATTGTTGTGGATTGTCATGGCATTCTATCACCATGAGACCATATTTCTTTGAGACATTTTTTCAAATAGTTCGTTGCCTTGTCTATGCTACTACATTTATCATACATAAAGCATTAAAAGACGGACAATAGTTCACTTGTTGCTATGGCTAAAAGCCTAAAATAGGTGCTTCAAAAAAAGCTACATGGATGCTTGGAAAAAATCTATCAAAGCATACCAATAAGCAATAGCATAGAAAAGGCAGCAAACTGTTTGAAAAAAAGCCTCAAAGAAATGTGGTCTCAATGGTGATGGAATGCCATGACAATCCATAGAAATTTTCTTGTCACAACATTCATCATGCCATTCCATCACCATGAGACCTCATTTCTTTGAGGCATTTTTTCAAAGAGTTCACTGCCTTGTCTATGCTAACACATTTTTCATACATGTTCATCAGCACCGACAAACACCATTGCCTTTGTCGCTATGGCTAAAAGCTTCCAAACAGTGTTTTCCAACAAGCTATGGATGGCTAGAAAAATCTATCATAGCATAATAGTAAGCACAGCATAGACAAGGGAATGAACTATTTGAAAAAAGCCTCAAAGAAATGTGGTCTCATGGTGGAATGCCATGACAAGCAAATTGTTATGGATTGTCATGGCATTCCATCACCATGAGACCACATTTCTTTGAGGCATTTTTCAAACAATACCGCCTTGTCTATCATACATTTTACCAAAGAATTTTATCAAAGAGTTCACTTCCTTGTTGCTATGGCTAAAAGCCTAAAATAGGTGCTTCAGAAGCTATGGATGCAAGTGGAAAAAATCTATCAAAGCATACTAATAAGCAATAGCATAGAAAAGGCAGCAAACTGTTTGAAAAAAAGCCTCAAAGAAATGTGGTTTCAATGGTGATGGAATGCCATGACAATCCATAGCAATTTTCTTGTCATGGCATTCATCATGCCATTCCATCACCATGAGACCTCATTTCTTTGAGGCATTTTTCCAAAGAGTTCACTGCCTTGTCTATGCTAGCACATTTTTCATACATGTCTATCAAAGCATTTTATCAAATAGTTCATTGCCTTGCTGCTATGGCTAAAAGCCTAAAACAAGTGCTTTCCAACAAGCTATGGATGGTTAGAAAAAATCTATCATAGCATAATAGTAAGCAATAGCATAGACAAGGGAATGAACTGTTTGAAAAAAATGCCTCAAAGAAATGTGGTCTCATGGTGGTGGAATGTGGTGCAGGGGCACCCAACCTCCTTAGGGGTCAGTTCAAGAGCTAGGAGGTTGTAGGGGTCAGGAAGACCTTTCAAGCATTCCAAAGCATCAACTATAAAATCTTGAAGCCTATAATGGCTTTTGAAATGGATAAAAACATTAAAGAGGTCAAAAGTCCTGAGGGTCCTGATAAGGACCCTAGGACCAAAATGCAATGTAAGTGGACCAGTAGTGTCCTAAGGGTGTAGGTAGGTCTATAAGGCTTTAATTATATCAATCAAGGTTAAATATCAAAGGTTAGGTAGTTTTTAGGTTGTAGGAATCAATAAAATAAGAGTTGGAAATTCAAATTTTGAAATCCAACGGCTAGTTGTGTTTGGGCGGGTAAGTAGTCTTTAGGAGTTTTTAACAACTTTTATGTAATAAAATCAATCCCAATTAGTTGGGACAGTTGGGGAATGAGTCTAAAAAGGTTGAGAAGTCATTTTTACGGAGGTTGGGTTGTTGGTGCAAGTACTGTACGGACTGCTACAGGAAAATCAAGAAAACTTCAATCTTTTTACATTTTTCTTGTGCTCTTTTGATGATCTATTGATTTCTATTGAAGATTTGTTCAGTTGGATGGTTTAAGGACTTGTATCTACTTGTTTTGAATCATTTGAATGTCCTGAAAGCAATAGCAATCAATTCTTTGTATATTATTTCTGACTGTCCTCAAGTAAGTACAAATTTTCACTATTTTTTGAGGGTTTTCATGGATGTTTGATCCATTTCATGAGGGAATGACATTGTAACTTGTGAAATGGATCTCTTATAACATGTATAATAAAAATATAATAAGCTAATGCACAGGTAGGGAAGATTATAAGGTGCACACTGAGTTTTAGCAAGGAAAAGGGCATGAAAATGGTGCCTAAGGTACAACAGTAGGAGATCTACCTTAACAAGGGGTATATCTTTGAGTTGGGATTGATTAAATATGTTTTCCTAATGGTGAAAAGTCCAAGAATAGGTTCTAGAAGTGTTTGGAAGGTTGGTAACTAAAAATCCCTAGTTTTAGAACAATTTATGGAGGGTTTTGTGTTTGAGGGTGTTGAGGGTGCCATAGAAGCTTAAAAGCTTGAAAATCCTTGGTTTGGGAACATTTTAAGAGACTGTTGAAAGTTTCATAGTCAGGGGATAATATTAGAGAGGGGTTGCTTTGAAAAAGAGGGCTAATTAGGCCTTGATTTTGTGGAGACAACAAGTTTTGGGAAGGATGATCCAAAACAAGTGCCATCAGGAATCTAGTATGTTGTTTAGCATCTTAAACCACAACTGAATCAATCATTAGATTAGAGAGTCCTTTGAGGAAGTTGAGTGAAAGTTCAAAAAAATCCATCGCTAGAGGCCTAGTTGGACTAGTAGCCTAGTTAAGGTGAAAAATTGAGTTTATGTCTAAGTCAGAGGCTTGGGGTTTTGTGGTCATTCAATACAAGTTTTTTTAGTCTTTTAAAATCTTTCCAAGGCTTTGGGTCCATAAGAGAAGGATTTGCATCACAAGTGAGCCATTTAGGCATTATCTCCATAGGGGTGACTAGAAGAGGTTTGAGAGTGCTTCACTAAAATCCTTGAAATCATTGTGTGTTTCCAAAAGTCCCATAGCCTCTACATTAGAATGCCATGACAAGAAAATTGTTATGGATTGTCATGGCATTCCATCACCATGAGACCACATTTCTTTGAGGCATTTTTTCAAATAGTTCGCTACCTTGTATATGCTACTACATTTATCATACATGTTTACCAAAGCATTTTATCAAAAAGTTCGCTTTCTTATTGCTATGGCTAAAAGCCTAAAATAGGTGCTTCCAAAAAAGCTATGGATGCAAGTGGAAAAAATCTATCAAAGCATACTAATAAGCAATAGCATAGAAAAGGCAGCAAACTGTTTGAAAAAAAGCCTCAAAGAAATGTGGTCTCAATGGTGATGGAATGCCATGACAATCCATAGTAATTTTCTTGTCATGGCATTTGTCATGCCATTCCATCACCATGAAACCACATTTCTTTGAGGCATTTTTTCAAAGAGTTCACTCCCTTGTCTATGCTAACACATTTTTCATACATGTCTATCAAAGCATTTTATCAAACAGTTCATTGCCTTGCTGCTATGGCTAAAAGCCTAAAATAGGTGCTTTCCAACAAGCTATGGATGCTTAGAAAAAATCTATCATAGCATAATGGTAAGCAACAAGCTGATGCAATACAAAGATTGCCAAACCAATCAACAACTCAGGGGACTCTTGTCCCAAACTCATCTTGGAGAAGATCAAACAAAATTTCAACATTTCATCAGAAATCTACTTTTCATCCACTCAAATTCTCTTATCATTCATCATTCATCCTTCCACAAATCTATATTCCAATTGACTCATTCAAAGCAAAAAACCATTTTAGAAAACTTTGATTCAATCAATTAGATCAACATGCATTTAAAAACACCATTTTCAACAAGGCACTCTTCCATTCAATCAATTCATTCAACTTGTCCCAAATAGTCAATCCATCATTACAATTGGCTTTCAGACTTTTACCAGACCATCATTATTACAACTGATACAAATCAGGAACTTGCTCTCTTAACTTTGTTCTGACTGAACTTACAATTTCATGTATTATTTTACACCAAGTCTCCTCATTGTCCAACTATCAAAACAACATATCTCACTTCTAAACCATGTCCAAGACTCCATACATCCCTTACACCATCACTTAGAAAACATTATCCCAAAATCAACTCACCGATCATTGTTAGGTCAGACTTCTATTCTCTGAGCAGTCAAGGCACTACTTCTCAATGAGACATTCATGCCCTAAATCGGGTAAACCAAGCACACTAGTTTCAAAACCCAAGATCCAAAACACTTTTAGAGACCTTTTAATGCCCATGTCCTCATATCAAAAACTCAAAATAACTTATATTGAAGAAATAAGTAGTTTTTAGTCTAAACGCTATCAAAAAGGCTACTAAAATAGGCCTAATTTTCAAAGAATACCCCCTTAAAACATTCCAAAAACACTTAAAACCTTAAAAAAGTCATTAGACATAACAAAAAACTCCCAATTTATCCATTTTTAGGGATTAAAAGACTCCTTTTTACAGTATATTGACAAACCTTTGTTTATAGGGTGAAAAACTCAAAAATCAATGAGGGTTTCCTGTATAGGCTACATGCAAACCTCAAAACCTCCGGCCAACCATTGGAACATGTCAAAATACATCTGAGAAGGCATTTGGAAACATCTTCTAACCCATGCACTTGTTCTTTCTCCACTATCAATGCTGGAAACTGTTCATTTTGACTGGAAAACTCAGAATTTCCTGTGTAGCAGCAGCTCCTTCAAGGTATTCTTGCTTTTTCCTCCACTCACAAACATCAAAACATAACAAATAACCTATCCCTAACCTAATCCACCAATCTACCTGACCTACATTGGTGGAGTAGTGTGGAAATGCCTTATAAGACTCTCAAAACTCAATGCACAAGATTTCAGACTGAGCCATAAGAAGAATACTCAAACAAACATTAAATTTAATGGATTCCTTCCCAAATGGATGCAAACAAATGGTGATTTCCCAACCTACTGGAATCAATCTAAATTGGAACCCTAAACTCTTGCACAATCCGTACAAGTTAAGAAACAACTGAAAAACACAGAAAATAAGCTAAAACAGGGAACTCTTTGTTAATTTAATTCTTCTAGAATACAATGATCTCTTTGCTCGGCCTTTACAATGCTTTTAAAGAAGTTTCCAACCATAAACTACCTCTTCATCTTCCTTGAATGACCTATGACTCGTCCTCTTCCTTGATTTTCTTGATTTTCTTGTTTTGTCTCTTCACATTCTTTCTTTTTCTCTCTTTTACATATTTAGCATTTTGACAATATTACACTTTGTGCTTTTTCATGCCTTGATTACATTTAATTTTGGCATTACATGGACTTAAATACTTTTTTGACAACTTAGCCTTTTGAAGGCATTACATGACCTAGGTGTTCCTGCACCACAAGCTATGGTCTCATGGTTTTTTTTCACATCAACATGATTTGATTAACATTTTTTTCACATGAAAATCAGCTTGAACTATATTTTGTATTATGGAGCTATATTAAGTTGCCACTTCAAAAACCAATCTAACAAGAAGGCATCAAAATGGCTAGTGTACTAAACAAATTCTTATGATTTACGAATAATGTTGATAACTCTACTCAGTTGGTAACTCTACTCAGTTGGCTTCTTTTTTCAAAATCATACAAATTGAACCCTAGCATCAATAGACTCTGTATATCAAGCTACCAAAAATTCAAGTTACATCAGGCCCATATCACCGAGACATAGCCTGAACAATAGGAGGAATAGCCTATTTCAACATACTACACTCAAACCCTTAAGGGATCGATCCAGTTGAACATAGCTCAGAGTGATTCCGCATGTTTGGGTGCAAAAGAGGACCATGCCTAGCGTAAACATGCCTACTCAAATGCATTGGAACAGTCCGTTTGGTCACATGATTTGCAGAACAAAAATTGCACCACCTTACAACTTTCTATTGCTTGCATTTGACAGTTTTTCCATCAACTGAAAATTGGACATCACGGGAAAACCACTCCGAGATAACAAAACCGAGAGAGGTTATTGTAGAGGGGCCCAACGTAATCCAATAGGATCAGACAAGAAGTTTATAAGTGTCACGGTGTCCGAGTAACCTCATGTTGAAGTTTGCAGCCATTTTGCCCTTTGGAGCCTTAAGGGATCGATCCGATTGAACGTAGCTCGGAGTGATTCTGTGTGTTTGGGTGTGAAAGAGGACCATGCATAGCGTAAACATGCCAATTTGAACATGTTGGAATAGTCTGGTTGGTCACACGAGTTACAGAACAAAAATTGCACCACCTTGCAACTTTCCACTGCTTCCATTTGACACTTTTTCCATCAACTGAAAACTGGACACCACGGGAAAACCACTCCGAGATAACGAAAACTGAGAGAGGTTATTGTAGAGGGGCCCAACATGATCTCATAGGATTAGACGAGAAGTTTATAAGCATCACGGTATCCTAGTAACCTCATGCTAAAGTTTGCAACCATTTTTCCCTTTAGACCCTTAAGGGATCGATCCAGTTGAATGTAGCTTGGAGTGATTCTGTGTGTTTGGGTGCGAAAGAGGACCATGCCTAGCATAAAAATTCTTATTTATATGCATTAGAATAGTCTGTTTGGTCACACGAGTTGCAGAATGAAAATTGCACCACTTTGCAACTTTCCACTGCTTCCATTTGACACTTTTTCCATCAACTGAAAACTGGAGACTATGGGGAAACCACTCTAAGATAACAAAAACCAAGAGAGGTTATTATAGAAGGGCCCAATGTGATCCCATAGGATTAGACGAGAAGTTTCTAAGGGTCACAGTGTCCAAGTAACCTCATGTTGAAGTTTGCAACCATTTTTCCCTTTGGACCCTTAAGGGATCGATCCGGTTGAACGTAGCTCAGAGCAATTCCACATGTTTGGGTGAAAAAGAGGACCATTCCTAGTGTAAACATGCCTATTCGGATGTGTTGAGCAGTCTATTTTGGTCACACGAGTTGCAGAATGAAAGTTGCACCACTTTGCAACTTTCCACTACTTCCATTAGACACTTTTTCCATCAAATGAAAACTGGACACTACAAAAAAACCACTCTGAGATAATAAAAATTGAGAGAGGTTATTGTAGAAGGGCCCAACGCAATCCTATAGGATTAGATGAGAAGTTTCTAAGCATCACGGTGTCCAAGTAACCTCATGTTGAAGTTTGCAACCATTTTTCCCTTTGGACCCTTAAAGGATCAATCCGGTTGAACGTAGCTCGGAGCGATTCCGCGTGTTTGGGTGCAAAAGAGGACCATTCCTAGTGTAAACATGCCTATTCAAATGCGTTGGAATAGTTTGTTTGGTCACACGAGTTGCAGAATGAAAGTTGTACCACTTTGCAACTTTCCACTGCTTCCATTTGACACTTTTTCCATCAACTAAAAACTGGACACTACAAAAAAACCACTCTGAGATAATGAAAACCGAGAGAGTTTATTATAGAGGGGCCAAACGCAATCCCATAGGATCAGATGAGAAGTTTCTAAGCATCACGGTGTCTGAGTAACCTCATGCTGAAGTTTGCAGCCATTTTACCCTTTGGACCCTTAAGGGATCGATCCAGTTGAACGTAGCTCGAAGAGATTCCGCATGTTTGGGTGTGAAAAAGGACCATTTGTAGTGTAAACATGCCTATTCAAATGCGTTGGAACAGTCTATTTGGTCAGACGAGTTAGAGAACAAAAGTTGCGCGACTTTGCAAATTTTCACAAGGCAAAAAGACACCTAACCTTCAAATCTTGCTTCCAAACTTTTACCAGACCTTGGTACACTTTATTCATCTTTATTTTGACATGAAAAAAGCTGAAACACCTTCTTAAAACACCGTTTAATCAGATTTCACAATTGCTTGCACTAGAAGACCAAATTTGTTTGTAAGTGCTAAAACACTAAATCGGGTGTAACATGCAAACCGCAATGAATCTTTACAGGATAAATACATTTTAGGGTACCCATTTTGGCCATTAAAAACATATATCATTTTTAGATACACTTATTTTGGAACACATGCCTGCTGTCCCAACTTCTTTGCTTCTAAAGAGATAAAAATGTTAGAAAACAGAGCCTTTTGGTATTTTTTCAAAAGTATGATTGCCAACAATATACAACATTCACAAGGCCTTTTTGAAGGCATATCAACTGATGCAGAGTAAGGTGGAGGAATGCAAATTCAAACTTAAGAACCAAGAAACCAACTCAGGTTCATATATCCAATCCAGCTTCCATAAGGTCAGCACTATAGTCTTCCAATTCACCACTGAACAACTAAAATACCAATTCCTTAAAGAGAATTGTAAAAAAATCCATTGATCATCCAGATAACATGAAAACATGAATGAGAGAGAGATCTAAGAATGTACGGGTCCGTACAGGTGAAGGAAACTCTGAAAATACAGTAAAATTAGGAAATGCAATGAAAAATTAGAAATAAAGCGTTGAAAACTTTGAATCAAACATTAACCAAACTTTATATATTGAATAATGAGCCTTGAATGGACTTAAAATAGCAATTAAAATGTCTCTTGATCTTCCCCAATGCATATGCTTTCCTTTTGAACTTCTGTCTTTTTGTCTTCCACTAAAATTGCTAATTTTGGCTTTTGGCAGTTTTTACAACTTTTGCATTTTGCAATTTTTCAATATTTCTTATGCAACTCTTTAAAGACTCCTTCCTAAGACTCACATTACATGATAAATGGTCTGTAAAGCCCTTATTTAACACAAATAACCCTAAAACACTTAAATTACAAGGTTCACCACATGAATCCCCTTATTGATCAACTTCTTTACATCATGACTCAATTGACCTAATACATACAAAAATGGTATTGAATCCTTATTAAATGAAATAGAATGACCTCAAACCATCTAAGAACACCCTAAATGATCAAATGACCAAATAATAGAAACCACAAGGGTTCAAGTGTTGAAAATATGGAGTTGGTGCTCCTACTTTCAAAAGTATGATTGCCAACAACATACAACATTCACAAGGCCTTTTTGAAGGCATATCAACCTCCTCAACCGACTACAACCACTTTTCAACTTCTTTTACAAGTGTGACCCTTCAACTTCTAAGTATTTGCAAAATGACAACTTTTGGTTTGACAACATTACATTGTTATGTGCAACTTTTGACATATTGATGTAAATGACTCCATACCTAAACTAGTGACCTTATGATGGCCTCATTACATCATCTTGACCCTTACATTATGAATTTACATACATTTTCACATTTAGGCCATTCAAGGCTTCATTACACCAAATTGACAACATGCTAACATGACATTGCAACCTCATATCCTACCAACCCAGATTGACTTAAAACACTTCCTAATGGTCCTTGTGACCTTATTACAACATTCTTCATGGACTACAAATCAAAATTTACCACTTGACCACCTTGTGGTCCTGATTGTCCTTGGTGCTCCTACACCATAAACACCCTACTATAACCCTACTCCATTGATCTACAAGCCTAATTCAGTGGAGTATGCTTTATTTCTTTACTTGACTCTCAAAACCTCAAATTGAAGGTTCCAAATTGAATTTCAGAAAATGTGCTCTAACAGTGAAAAACTCAATAGATTTTCTTCTAGATGGACTCAAAAGAAACCTAATTCTCTATATTATCTTAATCTACAAAGGACAAGGCCTAAATCTATTGTACAGGCGGTACAAAGCTAACAAAACTAAAAGAAAACATAGAAATTTATGAACAGGGAACTTTTATTGCAAGATTTCATTCAAATCAGAATTGAGATTTTTCAAGATCATCAAAATAAGGATGTTGCATTGCTTTTTTGGCTGAGATTCTCTTTGAAGGCTCAAAAATCAGCATTTTCTGCAAGGAGGGACCAATCAATTTTTACTAGTTTAGTTACAGATTCGCAAAGGAAAAGAATAAAAAGAAATAGCTCATCCAAAATAGATGGAAGGCACTTACAGATAGGCATGGCAGTCTCTCAACTTAGTCAGTCTTGGTCATACATCTTCACTGGGAGTTCCAAGATACCTATTGCACACAACACCTCTCATGAATAGAATTTCTTGAAATTCGAGATGCTCTTATAATGTCTACATCATAGGTGGTCATGATAAGGTTAAATTCAAATGAATAACTTGAAATTACCTCATCAAGCTTCATACGCACTTTTGTAATGGCTTAAAATCATAATTGAGATTTGTCAAGATCATCAAAATAAGGATGTTGCATTGCTTTTCTACTTGAGATTCTCTTGGATGGCTCATAAATCTGCATTTTATGCAAGGGGACACCAATAATTGTTTTCCTGGTTACATACAGATACACAAAGTAAAATAAGATGATAGCATTGGCATCAGCCAAACTGACATGGATACAAGTATGTTCAATAAGAACCATTGTGCATATGCTTAAGAAATTAATCAATGAACCATCCGGATTACGCTCTGCTCTTTATTGTGTCAAGTATTGCCTCATGGTCAAACTCACAGACCTTCCACAAGGTCTTGTTCAAAGGTCTACCTGCATATTTGGTCAAGCAAACATTGGATTCCATGACAAGGTTTGAGTAATCAAGAATCTTACCATGTGTGTTGAATTCCTCAAACAACCAATGTTTAACACTCTTATGTGGGTACCTTCATTGCGTTCGGTAACAACAACTAAACTGTAGAATTGTTAATGTTTTCTCCATCTATAATTGGGGCTTCAATTTCTTTTTGCCTCAACACAACGACACAAGTAATGGTTGTACCCTCTTACGTTGTCTTCATGTAAAATAATTGCATAAACATGCCACCGCATTTATATGTCGCGGCATACCTCTTGAAATTAGTCAACTTGGTATGATATAGTACCAGTAAGATAACAATATGGAATTTCAAATGCAAGCATTAGATATATTACGAGTTGAGACTTCAAGATCCGATGCATGGTCAAAGTGGGCCGATGATTCCATCTATGTTAGTTCCAATGCCATCGTAGGGTGATACGTGTGAAGTGGGCTAAGATAACTTGTCAACCATTTTTCAACCCACTCCCCTAACTCACAATCATTCCAAGCTTGTATTGTACATGAAGAACAAAAGCATGTCATCTTACATTGTCGATACTCCATGAACCTGCATTTGAGCTAAGGATAGAGTGCAACTCACTCGATCCTGTTAGTATACAGCAATCCTCATATGGTGCAATGTTAGTATCATCCATCAACCAAAAAAATCTACGAACTGAAGACGTACCTTCATTACTTGGACCCATCAAACCATTACACCACTCGACGATTGATCTTGCATCTGTCAACTATGCACTGTCTTTATACTTTAACTCTTCTCATGCTAATGCTCTTTTCACGCATGCTCCTGCACCGTCATGCTCCCCCTTTCCATGTCCAGCCTCACAAAAGTTCCACATATGTTCAACACATGTAGTGAGATGCATCCTGCACAACCAGTAGAACATGCGCGCGTTCTTGAATTGTGCTGCATAGTTATCTGACCATATTATATGCCGACCGTATGATATGCCCCTCTGAGCCAAATGATTGTAGAGCATCTGGAAGAAACCTTGCACGAACTCTGGAGAATGCGTGTGATCATCACTAATATAAAAGTGATACTCCCTCAATACCTTCCTTTCATCCTCTGTACTTTCAGCTGCATGTATGAATGCTATATGCACAAATATCAAAACTTGTGTGGAGTTGTAATACTGTGACTACACCTCACGCTGGGATGATGTTTGATTGCAGGTCTAAGGAACATAGGTGTTTGATTGTTTTTTCCTTGAAGGGGTAAGTTGAGTTGATGAGTGATTGTTGTATTGTTTATGACAAGAACAAAGTTGAAAGTTGATTCTGAAAATGGTTTGCTATATGGAGATGGTGAATTGGCTACTGATAGCCTTATAACTTGAAATGAAATAAATGGATATTGGTTGAATGAAAAGTAGTTTTGGATGAATTTGAAAAAGTTTGTATAAATTGATCTTTTACTCTTTATTTATTTGGGAAGGAAGTTCCCTAAAGAAATGATGTTGTTGAGTGGCTTGGCAATCTAATATTGCATCACAGACAAACAATTTGATCAACATGTTATAAGCAAAACAACAAAAATGAAAGCAAGCCATAATAGAATGAAAGAAAATGTATAAATATTTCACATACCTAAAAAATAAAAGTTTCAAATAGAGGAGTTCTACCCAATTATGCAGCCTTTGCTTCTTCCTTCCTCAAAGTCCTCAAAAATTTG
>VDFB02180516.1:23350-34999 GCA_007258455.2 Sequoia sempervirens
ACAAAAAGTAGCTTTTGGTGATTGAGTGAAGTGTGCATGCATGATTTTGAGATTCCATCACCTTTTGAATGTTCTTTCTATCACCTTTGCATGAAATAGCAGAGTTTTCACGTTGAGAGGAATATAATATCAATTCAAGTTTGAATTATAGTGATAACTGATATACAATTGAAATTTGGAGGGGAACAAGCTTTTGAAGAAGTCAAATTTTTGAGGACTTTGAGGAAGGAAGAAGCAAAGGCTGCATAATTGGGTAGAACTCCTCTATTTGAAACTTTTATTTTTTAGGTATGTGAAATATTTATACATTTTCTTTCATTCTATTATGGCTTGCTTTCATTTTTGTTGTTTTGCTTATAACATGTTGATCAAATTGTTTGTCTGTGATGCAATATTAGATTGCCAAGCCACTCAACAACATCATTTCTTTAGGGAACTTCCTTCCCAAATAAATAAAGAGTAAAAGATCAATTTATACAAACTTTTTCAAATTCATCCAAAACTACTTTTCATTCAACCAATATCCATTTATTTCATTTCAAGTTATAAGGCTATCAGTAGCCAATTCACCATCTCCATATAGCAAACCATTTTCAGAATCAACTTTCAACTTTGTTCTTGTCATAAACAATACAACAATCACTCATCAACTCAACTTACCCCTTCAAGGAAAAAACAATCAAACACCTATGTTCCTTAGACCTGCAATCAAACATCATCCCAAGGAGGTGTAGTCAATACAGATATAACCTGCACACAAGTTTGGAGTATTTGTGCACACATAGTATCTATACATGCAATGAAAGTACAGAGTGTGGATGAAAGGGAAGCAATTGAGGGAGACACTTTATATTAGGTGATGATCATGCCACGACTTCCAGAGTTCGCAAGGTTGCTTCCAGATGCCTACAATCATTTGGCCTGTAGAGGTATATCATACGGTCGCATATAATATGGTCGAATAACTATGCAGCATAGTTCAAGAATGCACACATATTCTACCAGTGGGGCAGGATGAATCTCACTACAAGTGTTCAACATATGTGGAAATTTTGTGAGGCTAGGCATGGAAAGGGGAGCATGATCGCAAGGTGAGTACGCGGAAAAGAGCATTAGCATGAGAAGAGTTAAAGTATAAAGACAGTGCATAGTTGACAGATGCAAGATCAATCGTCGAGTGGTGTAATGGTTTGATGGGTCCAAGTAATGAAGGTACGTCTTTAGTTCGTAGATTTTTTTGGTTGATGGATGATACTAACATTGCACCATATGAGGATTGTTGTATACTAACAGGATCGAGTGAGTTGCACTCTATCCTTAGCTCAAATGCAGGTTCATGGAGTATCGATACACGTAAGATGACATGCTTTTGTTCTTCATGTACAATGCAAGCTTGGAATGATTGTGAGTTAGGGGAGTGGGTTGACAAATGGTTGACAAGTTATCTTAGCCCACTTCACATGTATCACCCCTCCTGATACTGGAACTAACATGATGGAATCATCGGCTCCACTTTGGACCATGCATCTGGATCTAGTTCAACCAGGCAATATATCTACTTGCTTAGCATTTGAAATTCCATATTGTTATCTTACTTTGCACTAGATTCATAATGTTGACTCAATTCCCTCAAGAGATATGCCTTTACATATAAATGCGTAAGTATGTTTATGTAGTTATCATATGAAGACACAAATTTGGCAGGTGCCACTATTACTGCGCCGCTGTGCTGAGGCAAAAAAAGAAATTGGAAGCCCCAATTATAGATGGAGAAACATTAAATACCCTATAGGTTTAGTTGTTGTTACTGAACGCGGGCTGAGAAGGTACCTACATAAGAGTAAGCAGCCATTGGTTGTTTGAGGAATTTGACACGCATCGTAAGATTCTTTTCATTACTCAAACCTTGTCATGGCATCCAATGTTCGCTTGAGCAAATATGGGGTAGGACTTTGAACAAGACCTTTTGGAAGGTCCGTGAGTCTGACCATGAGGCAATACTTGACACAATAAAGAGTAGAGTAGACCCATGTGGTTCATTGGATTAATTTTTAAGTATATGCACAATGGTTCTTATTAATTTATACTTGTATCCATGTCAATTTGGTTGATGCCAATGCTATCATCTTATTTTACTTTGTGTATCTGTATGTAACCAGGCAAACATTGATTGGTGTCCCCTTGCATAAAATGCAGATTTATGAGCCATCCAAGAGAATCTCAAGTAGAAAAGCAATGCAACATCTTTATTTTGATGATCTTGAAAAATCTCAATTATGATTTTAAGCCATTAAAAAAGTGTGTGTGAAGCTTGATGAGGCAATTTCAAGTTATTCATTTGAATTTAACCTTTATCATGACCACCTATGATGGTGACATTTATAAGAGCATCTCAATTTCAAGAAATTCCCATTCATGAGAGGTGTTGTGTGCAATAGGTATCTTGGAACTCCCAAAGGAAGATGTATGACCAAGACTCACTAAGTTGAGATCGCTATGCCTATCCAGAAGTGCCTTCCATCTATTTTGATGAGCTATTTCTTTTATTCTTTCCTTTATGACCAGTAGAATTCAAACTAGTAAAATTGATTGGTCCCTCCTTGCAGATTCTCGGCTGATTTTGAGCCATCAAAGAGAATCTTAGCCAAAAAGCAATGCAACATCCTTATTTTGATGATCTTGAAAATCTCACTCATTTGAATGAAATCTGCAATAAAAGTTCTGCTCATAAATTTCCCTTTATGTTTCTAGTTTTGTTAGCTTCGAAAATCACTGCATAATTGATTTAGGCCTTGTCCTTTGTAGATTAAGATAATATAGAGAATTAGGTTTCTTTTGAGTCCATCTAGAAGAAAATCCATTGAGTTTTTCGGTGTTGTTAGAGCACATTTTCTAAAATTCAATTTGGAACCTTCAATTTGAGGTTTTGAGAGTCAAGTAAATAAATAAAGCATACTCCACTGAATTAGGCTTGTAGATCAGTGGAGTAGGGTTATAGTAGGGTGTTTATGGTGCAGGAGCACCAAGGACAATCAGGACCACAAGGTGGTCAAGTTGTAAATTTTGATTTGTAGTCCATGAAGAATGTTGTAATAAGGTCACAAGGACCATTAGGAAGTGTTTTATGTCAATCTAGGTTGGTAGGATATGACGTTGCAATGTCATGTTAGCATGTTGTCAATTTGGTGTAATGAAGCCCTGAATGGCCTAAATGTGAATATGTATGTAAATTCATAATGTAAGGGTCAAGATGATGTAATGAGGCCATCATAAGGTCACTAGTTTAGGTATGGAGTCATTTACATCAATATGTCAAAAGTTGCACATAACAATGTAATGTTGTCAAACCAAAAGTTGTCATTTTGCAAATACTTAGAATTTGAAGGGTCACACTTGTAAAAGAAGTTGAAAAGTGGTTGTATTCGGTTGAGGAGGTTGATATGCCTTCAAAAAGGCCTTGTGAACGTTGTATGTTGTTGGCAATCATACTTTTGAAAGCAGGAGCACCAACTCCATCTTTTCAACACATGAACCTTGTGGTTTCTATTATTTGGTCATTTGATCATTTAGGGTGTTCTTAGATGGTTTGAGGTCATTCTATTTCATTTAATAAGGATTCAATACTATTTTTGTATGTATTAGGTCAATTGAGTCATGATGTAAAGAAGTTGATCAATCAGGGGATTCATGTGGTGAACCTTGTAATTTAAGTGTTTTAGGGTTATTTGTGTTAAATAAGGGCTTTACAGACCATTTATCATGTAATGTGAGTCTTAGGAAGGAGTCTTTAAAGAGTTGCATAAGAAATATTGAAAAATTGCAAAATGCAAAAGTTGTAAAAACTGCCAAAAGCCAAAATTAGCAATTTTAGTGGAAGACAAAAAGACAGAAGTTCAAAAGGAAAGCATATGCATTGGGGAAGATCAAGAGACATTTTAATTGCTATTTTAAGTCCATTCAAGGCTCATTATTCAATATATAAAGTTTGGTTAATGTTTGATTCAAAGTTTTCAACGCTTTATTTCTAATTTTTCATTGCATTTCCTAATTTTACTGTATTTTCAGAGTTTCCTTCACCTGTACGGACCCGTACATTCTTAGATCTCTCTCTCATTCATGTTTTCATGTTATCTGGATGATCAATGGATTTTTTTACAATTCTCTTTAAGGAATTGGTATTTTAGTTGTTCAGTGGTGAATTGGAAGACTATAGTGCTGACCTTATGGAAGCTGGATTGGATATATGAACCTGAGTTGGTTTCTTGGTTCTTAAGTTTGAATTTGCATTCCTCCACCTTACTCTGCATCAGTTGATATGCCTTCAAAAAGGCCTTGTGAATGTTGTATATTGTTGGCAATCATACTTTTGAAAAAATACCAAAAGGCTCTGTTTTCTAACATTTTTATCTCTTTAGAAGCAAAGAAGTTGGGACAGCAGGCATGTGTTCCAAAATAAGTGTATCTAAAAATGATATATGTTTTTAATGGCCAAAATGGGTACCCTAAAATGTATTTATCCTGTAAAGATTCATTGCGGTTTGCATGTTACACCCGATTTAGTGTTTTAGCACTTACAAACAAATTTGGTCTTCTAGTGCAAGCAATTGTGAAATCTGATTAAACGGTGTTTTAAGAAGGTGTTTCAGCTTTTTTCATGTCAAAATAAAGATGAATAAAGTGTACCAAGGTCTGGTAAAAGTTTGGAAGCAAGATTTGAAGGTTAGGTGTCTTTTTGCCTTGTGAAAATTTGCAAAGTCGCGCAACTTTTGTTCTCTAACTCGTCTGACCAAATAGACTGTTCCAACGCATTTGAATAGGCATGTTTACACTACAAATGGTCCTTTTTCACACCCAAACATGCGGAATCTCTTCGAGCTACGTCAACCTGATCGATCCCTTAAGGGTCCAGCAAAAAATGGTCGCAAACTTCTCAAAGATGAGGTTACCTCGCATAACTTGATGCTTAGAAACTTCCTATCTGATCCTATGGGATCACGTTGGGCCCCTCTACAATAACCTCTCTCGATTTTCGTTATCTTGGATTGGTTTTCCCATGGTGTCCATATTTTAGTTGATGGAAAAGTGTCAAATGGAAGCAGCTGCAAGTGGTACAACTTTCATTCCGCAACTCGTAGGACTAAAACAAACTATTCCAACGTGATTTGAATAGGCATGTTTACACTTAGAATGGTCCTCTTGCACCCAAACACGCTGAATCGCCTCCGAGCTACGCCTAACCTGGATTGATCCCTTATGGGTCCAAAGGGCAAAATGGCTGCAAACTTCAACATGAGGTTACTTGGACACCGTGATGCTTAGAAAATTTTCACCTGATCCTATGGGATTGAATTTGGCCCCTCTACAATAACCTCTGTTAGTTTTTATTATCTCAGAGTGGTTTTTGTGTGTCCAGCTTCTTACTCTGATGGAAAAAGTGTCTAATGGAGCGCAGTGGAAAGTTGCAAAGTGGTGCAACTTTCTATCTCCGCGAACTCGCGGTGACCAAAACAGACTGCTCCAACGATCTGAATAGGCATGTTTACACTAGGAATGGTCCTCTTTCGTGACCCAAAACATGTGGAATTGCTCGAGCCACGCCTAACCTTCTGAATGATCCCTTTAAGGGTCCAAAGGGAAAATGGTCGTAAATCCTTAACATGAGGTTATCGGGATGACTGCGGACTTTAGAAACTTCTACTAATCCTACGGGATCACATTGGCCCTCTCTATAATAACCTCTCTTGGTTTTTGTTATCTCGCAGTGGTTTTCCCATGAGGTTCCCAGCTTTAGTTGATGGAAAAAGTGGCCAATGGAAGCAAAGTGAGTTGCAAAGTGGTGCAATTTTCATTCCTCGCGAACTCCTCAGGTGACCAAACGGTACTCATTCTAATGTGACCTAATAGGAATTTTATGCTAGGGTATAACTTTCTACACCCAAACACACTAATCACTCCAAGCTACATTCAACCTGACTCCACCCCTAAGGGTCTAGCAAATGGTTGCAAACTTTAAAGTACAGGTTACAGGGATACCTGATGCTTTATAAACTCTCGCCTAATCCTATGAGATCATGTTGGCCCCTCACAATAACCTCTCTCGGGCCAAGTATCTCGGAGGGTTTTCCCGTGGTGTCCAGCCTTTCGGGCCAGATGGAAAAAGTGTCAAATGGAAGCAAGGGAAAGCTGCGTGGCAATTCTCGCTCGGCAACTCCGTGCGTGGACCAACTGCATCTATTCCAACATGTTCAAATTGGCATGTTTACGCTATGCATGGTCCTCTTTCACACCCAAACACACAGAATCACTCCGAGCTACGTTCAATCGGATCGATCCCTTAAGGCTCCAAAGGGCAAAATGGCTGCAAACTTCAACATGAGGTTACTCGGACACCGTGACACTTATAAACTTCTTGTCTGATCCTATTGGATTACGTTGGGCCCCTCTACAATAACCTCTCTCGGTTTTGTTATCTCGGAGTGGTTTTCCCGTGATGTCCAATTTTCAGTTGATGGAAAAACTGTCAAATGCAAGCAATAGAAAGTTGTAAGGTGGTGCAATTTTTGTTCTGCAAATCATGTGACCAAACGGACTGTTCCAATGCATTTGAGTAGGCATGTTTACGCTAGGCATGGTCCTCTTTTGCACCCAAACACGCGGAATCGCTCTGAGCTATGTTCAACTGGATCGATCCCTTAAGGGTTTGAGTGTAGTATGTTGAAATAGGCTATTCCTCCTATTGTTCAGGCTATGTCTCGGTGATATGGGCCTGATGTAACTTGAATTTTTGGTAGCTTGATATACAGAGTCTATTGATGCTAGGGTTCAATTTGTATGATTTTGAAAAAAGAAGCCAACTGAGTAGAGTTACCAACTGAGTAGAGTTATCAACATTATTCGTAAATCATAAGAATTTGTTTAGTACACTAGCCATTTTGATGCCTTCTTGTTAGATTGGTTTTTGAAGTGGCAACTTAATATAGCTCCATAATACAAAATATAGTTCAAGCTGATTTTCATGTGAAAAAAATGTTAATCAAATCATGTTGATGTGAAAAAAAACCATGAGACCATAGCTTGTGGTGCAGGAACACCTAGGTCATGTAATGCCTTCAAAAGGCTAAGTTGTCAAAAAAGTATTTAAGTCCATGTAATGCCAAAATTAAATGTAATCAAGGCATGAAAAAGCACAAAGTGTAATATTGTCAAAATGCTAAATATGTAAAAGAGAGAAAAAGAAAGAATGTGAAGAGACAAAACAAGAAAATCAAGAAAATCAAGGAAGAGGACGAGTCATAGGTCATTCAAGGAAGATGAAGAGGTAGTTTATGGTTGGAAACTTCTTTAAAAGCATTGTAAAGGCCGAGCAAAGAGATCATTGTATTCTAGAAGAATTAAATTAACAAAGAGTTCCCTGTTTTAGCTTATTTTCTGTGTTTTTCAGTTGTTTCTTAACTTGTACGGATTGTGCAAGAGTTTAGGGTTCCAATTTAGATTGATTCCAGTAGGTTGGGAAATCACCATTTGTTTGCATCCATTTGGGAAGGAATCCATTAAATTTAATGTTTGTTTGAGTATTCTTCTTATGGCTCAGTCTGAAATCTTGTGCATTGAGTTTTGAGAGTCTTATAAGGCATTTCCACACTACTCCACCAATGTAGGTCAGGTAGATTGGTGGAGTAGGTTAGGGATAGGTTATTTGTTATGTTTTGATGTTTGTGAGTGGAGGAAAAAGCAAGAATACCTTGAAGGAGCTGCTGCTACACAGGAAATTCTGAGTTTTCCAGTCAAAATGAATAGTTTCCAGCATGATAGTGGAGAAAGAACAAGTGCATGGGTTAGAAGATGTTTCCAAATGCCTTTTCAGATGTATTTTGACATGTTCCAATGGTTGGCCAGAGGTTTTGAGGTTTGCATGTAGCCTATACAGGAAACCCTCATTGATTTTTGAGTTTTTCACCCTATAAACAAGGGTTTGTCAATATACTGTAAAAAGGAGTCTTTTAATCCCTAAAAATGGATAAATTGGGAGTTTTGTGTTATGTCTAATGACTTTTTTGAGGTTTTAAGTGTTTTGGGAATGTTTGAAGGTGGTCTTCTTTGAAAATTAGGCCTATTTTAGTAGCCTTTTTTTATAGCATTTAGACTAAAAACTGCTTATTTCTTCAATATAAGTTATTCTGAGTTTTTGATATGAGGACATGGGCATTAAGAGTTCTCTAAAAGTGTTTTGGATCTTGGGTTTTGAAACTAGTGTGTTTGGTTTACCTGATTTAGGGCATGAATGTCTCATTGAGAAGTAGTGCCTTGACTGCTCAGAGAATAGAAGTCTGACCTAACAGTGATCGGTGAGTTGATTTTGGGATAATGTTGTCTAAGTGATGGTGTCAGGGATGTATGGAGTCTTGGATAGGGTTTAGAAGTGACATATGTTGTTTTGACAGTTGGACAGTGAGGAAACTTGGTGTAAAATAATACATGAAATTGTAAGTTTAGTCAGAACAAAGTTAAGAGAGCAAGTTCCTGATTTGTATCAGTTGTAATAATGATGTTCATAGTGCTTGATGGTCTGGTAAAAGTCTAAAAGCCAATTGTAATGATGGATTGACTATTTGGGACAAGTTGAATGAATTGATTGAATGGAAGAGTGCCTTGTTGAAAATGGTGTTTTTTAAATGCATGTTGATCTAATTGATTGAATCAAAGTTTTCTAAAATGGTTTTTTTCTTTGAATGAGTCAATTGGAATATAGATTTTTGGAAGGATGAATGATGAATGATAATAGAATTTGAGTGGATGAAAAGTAGATTTCTGATGAAATGTTGAAATTTTGTTTGATCTTCTCGAAGATGAGTTTGGGACAAGAGTCCCCTGAGTTGTTGATTGGTTTGGCAATCTTTGTATTGCATCAGCTAGTTGCTTACTATTATGCTATGATAGATTTTTTCTAAGCATCCATAGCTTGTTGGAAAGCATCTGTTTTAGGCTTTTAGGAATAGTAGCAAGGCAATAAACTATTTGATAAAATGCTTTGATAGACATGTATGAAAAATGTGTTAGCGTAGACAAGGTAGTGAACTCTTTGAAAAAATACCTCAAAGAAATGAGGTCTCATGGTGATGGAATGGCATGACGAAGGCCATGACAAGCAAATTGCTATGGATTGTCATGGCATTCCATCACCATTGAGACCACATTTCTTTGAGGCTTTTTTTCAAATAGTTTGTTGCCTTTTCTAATAGCTTATTAGTATGCTTTGATAAAAAATTTCCACTTGCATCCATAGCTTTTTTGGAAGCACCTATTTTAGGCTTTTAGCCATAGCAACAAGGAAGCGAACTGTTTGATAAAATACTTTGGTAAACATGTATGATAAATGTAGTAGCATAGACAAGGCAGCGAACTGTTTGAAAAAATGCCTCAAAGAAATGTGGTCTCATGGTGATGGAATGCCATGAAAATCCACAACAATTTTCTTGTCATGGCATTCTGATGTAGAGGCTATGGGACTTTTGGAAACACACAATGATTTCAAGGATTTTAGTGAAGCACTCTCAAACCTCTTCTAGTCACCCCTGTGGATATAATGCCTAAATGGCTCACTTGTGACACAAATCCTTCTCTTATGGACCCAAACCCTTGGAAAGATTTTAAAAGACTCAAAAAACTTGTATTGAATGAACACAAAACCCCAAGCCTTTGACTTAGACACAAACTCAATTTTTCACCTTAACTAGGCTACTAGCCCAACTAGGCCTCTAGCGATGGATATTTTTGAACTTTCACTCAACTTCCTCAAAGGACCCTCCAATATAATGATTAATTCAGTTGTGGTTTAAGATGCTAAACAACATACTAAATTCCTGATGGCACTTGTTTTGGATCATCCTTCCCAAAACCTTCTGTCTCCACAAAATCAAGGCCTAATTAGCCCTCTTTTTCAAAACAACCCCTCTCTAATCTTATCGCCTAACTATGAAATTTTCAACAGTCTCTTAAAATGTTCCCAAACCAAGGATTTTCAAGCTTTTAAGCTTCTATGGCACCCTCAACATCCTCAAACACAAAACCCTCCATAAATTATTCTAAAACTAGGGCTTTTTAGTTACCAACCTTCCAAACACTTCCAAAACATATTCTTGGACTTTTCACCATTAGGAAAACATATTTAATCAATCCCAACTCAAAGATATACCCCTTGTTAAGGTAGATCTCCTACTGTTGTACCTTAGGCACCATTTTCATGCCCTTTTCCTTGCTAAAAATCAGTGTGCACCTTATAATCTTCCCTACCTGTGCATTAGCTTATTATATTTTTATTATACATGTTATAAGAGATCCATTTCACAAGTTACAATGTCATTCCCTCATGAAATGGATCAAACATCCATGAAAACCCTCAAAAAATAGTGAAAATTTGTACTTACTTGAGGACAGTCAGAAATAATATACAAAGAATTGATTGCTATTGCTTTCAGGACATTCAAATGATTCAAAACAAGTAGATACAAGTCCTTAAACCATCCAACTGAACAAATCTTCAATAGAAATCAATAGATCATCAAAAGAGCACAAGAAAAATGTAAAAAGATTGAAGTTTTCTTGATTTTCCTGTAGCAGTCCGTACAGTACTTGCACCAACAACCCAACCTCCGTAAAAATGACTTCTCAACCTTTTTAGACTCATTCCCCAACTGTCCCAACTAATTGGGATTGATTTTATTACATAAAAGTTGTTAAAAACTCCTAAAGACTACTTACCCGCCCAAACACAACTAGCCGTTGGATTTCAAAATTTGAATTTCCAACTCTTATTTTATTGATTCCTACAACCTAAAAACTACCTAACCTTTGATATTTAACCTTGATTGATATAATTAAAGCCTTATAGACCTACCTACACCCTTAGGACACTACTGGTCCACTTACATTGCATTTTGGTCCTAGGGTCCTTATCAGGACCCTAGGACTTTTGACCTCTTTAATGTTTTTATCCATTTCAAAAGCCATTATAGGCTTCAAGATTTTATAGTTGATGCTTTGGAATGCTTGAAAGGTCTTCCTGACCCCTACAACCTCCTAGCTCTTGAACTGACCCCTAAGGAGGTTGGGTGCCCCTGCACCACATTCCACCACCATGAGACCACATTTCTTTGAGGCATTTTTTTCAAACAGTTCATTCCCTTGTCTATGCTATTGCTTACTATTATGCTATGATAGATTTTTTCTAACCATCCATAGCTTGTTGGAAAGCACTTGTTTTAGGCTTTTAGCCATAGCAGCAAGGCAATGAACTATTTGATAAAATGCTTTGATAGACATGTATGAAAAATGTGCTAGCATAGACAAGGCAGTGAACTCTTTGGAAAAATGCCTCAAAGAAATGAGGTCTCATGGTGATGGAATGGCATGATGAATTCCATGACAAGAAAAATTACATGGATTGTCATGGCATTCCATCACCATTCAAACCACATTTCTTTGAGGCTTCTTTTCAAACAGATTGATTCTTTTTCTATGCTATTGCTTATTATTATGCTTTGATATATTTTTTCCACTTGCATCCATAGCTTTTTTGGAAGCACATATTTTAGGCTTTTAGCCACAACGACAAGGAAGCTAACTATTTGATAAAATGTTTTGGTAAACATG
>VDFB02180517.1:0-16219 GCA_007258455.2 Sequoia sempervirens
ATTATAAAGTATAAAACATTTTTTAAAATCACATATAAACCAAATTGGATATCTGATTTGAAATGGATATCTGATTTGAAATAGATATTCGATATTTCTGACAAATAATTTATTGCCTAGGGATTAGCCTCAGGCTTTCTTTGGTATTTGGCTTGGACATGCCAATCCTAAGAAGTCAACGCAAAAAACATGTTTGACAACTTACCTTGTTTTTCTAGACTTTGTCCATGTGGCTGACGACTTTATTTTTAGCCAAAATTGATGAAACGAAAAGGGTTTGTAGAAGAGACTCTCAGATTTCCACCAATATAAATTATTCTTTACTTTGAATTTAATAAATAATTATTATTCATTTTTTCTATTAAATTATGACTAAAAGTCTGATTGATAGGCTGATTGAAGAAAAAAAAAATCTATAACTTTCAAAGGTATCATATTTTTTTGAATTGAAAATAGCCATCACATTCTATGTTTCACATACTATAGGATTAAAAATTAAGATTTTATGAAGTTTGACCAAGTTAAGGTGGTCGGACATCACGAGTTTTAATATTTTTTAAAAGTTGTAATAAAAATTCTGAGTGAGTATTTACTTTGAAAAAAAATTACAAAAAATCGTCACATCACGGACATGGAGTCCTCTACTTATATCTAAAATCTTATAAAAAAATTATCATTTTGTTGGTTAGGGTGATGATGACCTGCATATTTTTTCCCCAAGAATTTAAGTACCTAAGTGCATTGAAATTTCAATTTTTCACCAAATAGACTTTTAAAAAAATAAAATAAACTTAGTAGTTTAGAAACTACATTCAATTTTCCACAGATTCTATTCTTACATATTTTTGAAATAATATAGATAGCTTATTCAAATTTTTATGTCAAGTTGCCTAACTTTGATTTTTCTGAATTTTCATTGCCACTTAAGGGCCTTTTTTTTCCATGATAATTCTGCACATACCCTTTAGTTTCTCTACCATGTGATCCCATTTGACGATCTTTCCCTTTTGTCTTTGATTCCTCTCCAACTGGGTCTCTTTTGACCAAATACTGGCGTGGCCCTTCAGCTTCATTTTCACAAACTTAACCCATAATGGGTCCTCTATTTCCTTATACTCAAAATATTCTTCCAACTCATTAATCTAGTCAATCAACTCTTCCAGGTTCAGACTTCTAGAATAATTGGGGACTTTTGATCTAGGTGTTTTCCCGATCTTCGAAATGGCCCTAATTAGTTGCATTTGGTCTTGATCAATCGCTTCTTCATCTTCTACATCTGAATCTATCTCCTCTTCTTCATCATCACTTTCTTCTCTCCTTCTTGGGTTTAACCCTCTTCTCATATGCTCTCGCAACGCATCAATTTGTCTCTAAAGGGCTCTGAAACACTTGGCCACCAATGGATCTCTCCCACCAGCATTTTTTCCACCTCTAGCACCACTACACCTAAGAGGTATCACTCTTGGAGGCATCTTGAATATATTGAACTCACAACCACGGTCCTGACACGAATTGCCTCACAATTGGTGATCCGTCCACATGCTCAAGAAAACCTGCTCTAATACCACCTGACGAGGGTGTAACCTAAGACACACAAAAAAAAAATTCACATAACAAGAAAATAATTTTATTATTTAGAAAATAGACTTCTTACATGCAGAGGATCTCAAATCCTCAAGTTCTACAATGTATGCATGCTACAGAAATTACAGAATAACCCTTTTCGCAATATGCGAACTTGTCGAAACCCCGCCCATAAATAAAACTCCTTTTTAGTTTTGAGCCAAAACAACATTCAAATTTGAGTTTTGGCAATTTGGCACCAAAAATATAACTTGAAATTCAAATTCAAAAGTACATTAAAAAATTAGCATATTGTAGAAAGTGCACTATCTTTCAGGAGCCATAACTTCTGATTTGGGACTCTATTTTTCGAATTGTTTGAACCGTTTGAAAGGTCTCAGAGTCAAGAACATGCTTGAAATCAGCTATGCCGATTTTGGAAAGTTTTGGGGTCATTTTGGGATCGTTTAAGGTGTCAAATATGATTTGGAAGATTTTAAAGTGTAATTATGGGATACTAAAATTGCAATATCTTCCAAACCAGGAATAGAAAAACAAAATTAAAGTTGGGAATTACATTATGACGAAAAGGGTATCCAGAAATAAAAAGATATATAGGTATCTACCAACATGAATTGATTTTTTTTTGGGTTATGCAAGATTTCCCTTACACCACTGGATGCTCCTCCATCAGAACCCTAGGGTAATTTGAGAAGTGACCCCGTCAGGTCTCAAATGGTTGAGGAAAAAAAAATGGTCAACCTCTACCTTGGATAGCCAGGATGAATCTTCCACAAGCCTTCCTCTCCATTTCACTAGATATTCTTCATACTGCCTTTTTTTGGTACTCCTCCCCACACGACTATCTAGGATTGATTCAATCTCCTCCTTCTCTAAAGTAGATGCTGGAATTCCATACTGCCCTATTGCTGGTGCTTCCTTTGCGCCACTTTCATGATACTCTGACAAATTTGAAATGTTGAACATAGGAGAAATGTTGACTCCATCCAACAGCTCCACCTCATATGCATTCCTTGAATCATGCTTATTCAAAATCTTGCAGGGAACAAATTTCTTCATCTTCAATTTGTTATAGGTTCCCAATGGAAACCTTTCTTTCCTCAAGTGGACCATTACTTCATTACCAATTAGAAACTCCTTATTCCTCCTTTTCTTATCTACCTTAGCCTTATATTGCATATTCATCTTGTTAATATGCTCTCTTACCTTCTCATGTATATCCTTGATGTGTTCTGCAATGTCTTCAACTTCGGCACTTATCTTCTTCTCTTGGTCCATCTTCCTCAATTCTAGAGCTATTCTAGGGCTGCCTCCATACACAATCTGAAATGGCGATCTACTAGTTCTTATGTTGTTAGAATTGTAGTAAGCAAATTCAGCCTGGGGTAATATCAAGTCCCATCCCTTGGGTTTATCTCCTACCAAGCATCTCAGTAGGTTACCTAGATTCCTATTCACAACCTTGGTCTGCCCATCTATCTATGGATCATGTGCAGAATTGAACTTGAACTCTTTTTTCAATTTCTTCCACAAGGTCCTCCAAAAGTATCCCACAAATTTGGTGTCACGATTTGAGACAATACTCTTTAGCAAACCATGTAGCCTCACGACCTTTCTAAAGAACAAGTTAGCAATGTGGATTACAACATGGGTCTTTTGCCATGGAATGAAATGCACCATCTTCAAAAACCTATCAACCACCATAAATACATAATCATTCCCTCTCAGTGTCGTTGGAAAACCAAGAACAAAGTCCATACTTATATCCTCCCATGACCTCTCTGGTACAGATAAGGGCTAATACAACCCTGTATTTTGGCTCACTCCCTTAGCCATCTGACATACCCTACAACTTTTCACAAACTTCTTTACATCTTGTGACAACTAAGGCCAATAATAGTGCTCACTAATAATGGATATGGTCTTATCCCAACCAAAATGTCCTGCCATTCCTCCACTGTGCTTTTCCTTTATTAGGTTCTCTCTCATGGAACTCCGCGGAACACACAATTGACTTCCCTTAAATAACATGTCATCCTGGATTATGAAATCTAGCCACTTTGTCCTATCCACTATAATAGGCTCCTTGAAAGCTTTCCAAGCCACTGCAAAATTAGAATCTTTTAGATACAATGTCTTGAGTTCATTGAACCAAACCACTTCAATCTACATCTTCATCAACAATTTCTACCTCCTACTTAAGGCATCTACAACCCTATTTGACCTCCCACTCCTATGTTTTAAAACAAATGTATAACTCTACAAAAATTCTACAAAATACTTTCTCTTGGCATCATTTAACTTTTCACTGAAATAGGTAATGGGTTTATCTTCTTGGCTCAACACTGCTCCAATGGCACAAGCACTAGCATCACAATCCACCTGAAACACCTTGTTGAAATCTAGGAGGGATAAAAGAGGTTGCTCTATCACCTTCTACTTCAATAGTTCAAAATTTTTCTCTATTCCAGTGTTCCACTTGAACTCTTTTCTATCCCCTCTTATTGTTTCAGTCAGGGGTGCAAAAATACTACTGAATTTTCTTATGAACTTTCTATAAGAACTAGCCAAACCATGGAAAGATCTCACTTCAGTAGTAGTTCTCGGGGTAGGCCATTCTAGAATAGCATGTACCTTCTCTGGGTCCATCTTAACACCTTCTGCTGAGACCACAAACCCAAAGTACACTAGCTCCTTCTTCACAAAACTACTCTTCTTCATATTAATTAACAATTTCTCCTCTCTTAACATCTCAAAGGGTCTTTGAATATGCATCAAATTCTCATCCAAAGTTCTACTAAAAATCAAAATATCATCTAAATACACAATAACAAAACTTCCCAAAAACTCTTTTCGTACCTCATTCATGAGTTGTATGAATGTGCCTGGTGCATTGGTTAACCCAAAAGGCATGACCAACCACTCATACAGGCCCTCTTTGGTATTGAAATCATTCTTCCATTCATCCCCCTCTCGAATCTGGATCTATTGATATCCACTCTTCATATCAATCTTTGTGAAGTACTGAGCTCCATTCAAGCAATCCATCAAGTAGTGTATCCTTGGTAGGGGAAATCCATACTTGATTGCTATCTTGTTTATGGCCTAGGAGTCTATACACATCCTCCACTCCCCATCCTTCTTTGGTGCTAGTACTACAAGTACTCGCATGGGATTAGGCTCTCTTGAATCAAACCCTTTCTCAACAACTCTTGAACTTGTCTATTTAACTCATTTTCTCCCAGAGTCATTCTGTGAGCGGCCTTATTTGGCAAACTGGCTCCAGGGATCAAGTCAATCTAATGATTGGTCTTCTTCATTGGTGGTAAACCCTCAGGTACATTATCAGAAACAATATCCTGAAACTCATCCAACAACCCAAAAACTTCTACTAGAACCTTCTCACAATCCTCCTTACCCATTCTAGGAATCAATACATAACACACACACTCATGCTTCATGCCTTCTAAAAATTTCCTTCCATCAACATAACATATTGTAGCACTATTGCATACATTTTCTTCGATCTCCTTCGGGGGTTTCAACTTATGGTGAACCCCATCCTTCATCAAGGAATAAGTGTTTGCATAGCCATCATGTATAGCTCGCCTGTCAAGCTTCCATGACCTCCCCAACAACATGTGACATGCATCCATGGGGATGATATCATAGAGTACCTCATTATGGTAGCTCCCCATCTTGAACTTCACCAGGCACTGCTCATTGACAAAAAAATTACGGTCTTTCTACAACCAAGCAATCCGATATGGGTGTGGATGCCTCTCCCTCTTCAGCTTCAACTTTGTAACCATCTCCTTTGACACCAAATTATTAGTGCTCCCACTGTCGATAATGACATCACAAAATTTTCCTTCACATTTGCACCTTGTGTGGAATAAATTCTTCCTCTATTCTGGATCCTTCTCTAAAGTCACTAGGGCTCTTCTAATCACTGGGGCCTCACCCCTTTTAGCATCATTTGAATGTTCAGATTGGGCCTCCTCATCTGCATGTGCAACCCTTCCATGACCTTCTGGCCTTTTTTTTGCCCTTCCTTGGTGTTGTGGACATTCATAGGCTCAATTCCCTTATTCACCACACTAGAAACATGTTCCTATGAAACCACCTCTTTCGAATCCTTTTCCAAATCTCCCTCATCCTCTGCCTCTTTGATCACCATTGTTTTGATCATGATGGTGGAAGAAGTTTTCATTCTTTTGGCTTCAACTGGTACCCACATCTTCATTTTTCTTCTCATCATCATTTCGGCTTCCAGAAGATCTTCCACTACCTCTTCCGCTTTGACCACCTCATCCTTTATGCTTGCCGTCAGATCTTTTTTTCAGCTTATCTTTCACTTTTAGAGAAAACTGGTACACATCCTCAATGGTGGTCATTCTGACCAGGCTTAGTTCCTCTTGAATCCTCAACCAAAATCCATTAAGATAACAAGCTACCTTCTCCTTGTTGGCCTCTACATGGCCTATTCTGATCATCTTGTGAAAATCTTCTGTGTATTCTTTCATAGATTATCTTCCTTGTTTAAACCCTTGCAATTTCTTTAGCAGATCTAACTCGTAGTCCACTGGTATGAGCTACTTCTTTAGTTCCTCCACCATGCGATCCCATCTAACGATCTTGCCCTTTCCTTTTCGATTCCTCTCCAACTAGGCCTCTTTCAACCCAATACTGGCGTGACCCTTCAGCTTCATTTTCACAAACTTAACCTATTTTCAGCCATCTATTTCCTCATACTCAAAATATTCTTCCAACTCATTAATCTAGCTGATCAACTCTTTCAGGTTTAGACTTCCAGAATAATGGGGGAATTTTTCTCTAGGTCTTTTCTTGATCTTCAAAATGGCTCTTATTAGTCACACTTGGTCTTGATCAATTGGTTCTTCTTCCTCTTCTACATCTAAATCTTCCTCCTCCTCTTCATCATCACTTTGTTCTCTCCTTCTCAGGTTTAACCCTCTTCTCATCTACTCCTATAATGCATCAATTTTTCTTTGGAGGGCTCATACCCCTTGGATGCTAATGGATCTCTCCCACCAGCATTTTAGCCATCTCTGGAATCACCACACCTACTAGGTATCACTCTTGGAGGCATCTTGAATATCTTGAACCCACAACCACGGTCCTGGCTCGAACTACTTCACAGTCGGCGATCTATCCACATGCGCAAGAAAACTCGCTCTGATACCACCTTACGAGGGTGTAACCCAAGACACAATTTTTTTTCCACAAAACAAGAGAATAATTCTATTATTCAGAAAATGGACTTCTTACATGTAGAGGATCTCAAATCCTCAAGTTCTACAATGTATGCATGCTATAGAAATTACAGAATAACCCCTTTTCGTAATATGCAAACTTGTCCCCAAAAAGTTGCCCCCAAAAATCTGAAACCCCACCCATAAATAAAGATCTTGTTTAGTTTGGAGCCAAAACAACATTCAAATTTGAGTTTTCATAGTTTGGCACAAAAAATGCAACTTGAAATTCAAATTCAAAAGTACATTAAAAAATTAGCATAATCTAGAAAGTGCACTATCTTCCAAGAGCCATAAATTTTGATCCAAGACTCTATTTTTTGAACTATTTGAACCGTTGGAAAGGTCTCGGAGTCAAGAACATGCTTGAAATTTGCGACACCAATTTTGACAAGTTTCAGGGTCATTTCGGGACCGTTTAAGGCTTCAAATCTGACTTGGAAGGTTTTTAGGTGTAATTCTAGGAGACTAAAACTACAATATCTTCCAAACTAGGAATATAAAAAGAAAAGTGAGAGTTACGAACTACATTATGATGAAAAGGGTATCTAGAAATGCACAGACATCTAGGAAACTACCAACATGAATTGAAAATATTTTTTTGGGTGATGTAGGATTGCCCTTACACCACTAGATGCTCCTACATCAAAACTATGGGTGAGTGGGAGAGAGGATTTGAATTTCCTGGGTAGGAATGGGGGTTTGGTTCAAAGGTTGTCGGATCTAGGCCAGTGGATGGCCCTTCTGGGGAAGTGACAAGCGAGAATGAAAATGATGAACATGAGGGAGCAGTGTCTGAGGACTAGGGCCTAGAGAAAGGTAGGGATCCAAGTGGAAATGTGGCACCTGAAGGTAAGTTTTCCCCTAACTCTTCTTCGAAGGACCGGGTTTGTGGGTCTGAGTGCCTTGAAAACTAGGCCGAGGACAATATTTTATGGGATCACTCACGAGAGGATCCAAAGAAGAAGTGTATTTCACTATTTGGAACCAAGCAGGTGGGAAAGTCCATTTTTCCTTTGGTAAGCAATATTTTGTCCCCTGCGAGTGGGAAGTTTTCTATTCTTGTCCCTGACCCAGTAATTGATCATAACGTTTCTCTAATGGAATCATCACTAGTTGGAAAATTTATGGGTCCACGACCAAATATTGAGGTTGTCAGGGATTTTGTTAAGAAGAGATGGAGAGTTAAAGGGCAAGTAGAGGTTGCGACTCTACCTAAAGGTTTTTTCTCATTTTATTTCTCTTGTGAAGAGGATAAACTGGCAGTTTTGTGTGGTGGTCCTTGGGTCATTGGCAAGTCATCTCTAGCTATCAAGAAGTGGTCCCAAAAAATGGATTTCTCGGATGCTTCCTTTGAGGCAGTGCTTGGTTGGGTGCATTTACCTAGGTTACCACTAGAGTTTTGGAACGAGGATGTTTTTAGGGGTATTTATAGCTCCTTTGGGGAGCTTCTATCTATCGACGTTGTGACTTCATCTAGAAAGAGACTAGTTTTTTCCAAAATATGTGTGGGGATTACCTAATCCTCAGATCTACCCTCGTTAATTGAAATAGTCTCAAAACTTGGAAAATGGACTCAACTTGTTGAGTTTGAGACTCTTCCTTTTGTGTGATTTACTTGTAAAAAATATGGGAACTGGGCGAAGAAATGTCCAAACAATAAGCCTAAACCTAATGAGAAGGTGGTTCCTAAGGAGACCAAGATGTGGAAAGCCAAAATGGTGGAGAAGGCCTAGGAGGAGGAGAATAGAGGAGAAATCATTATGAAAGGCCAGAAAATAAGTGGGGAGTGTATTCCCAGTCTAGAAGATAAAAAAGTTGAGGAACCATGTAATGTACTGATAATCCTACAAAATTTGAAAGAGAGGTTAATGACCCTAATAGAGCAGATGTAGACTCGAGAACAAGGGATTCTTAGGAGGAGGAGGAAAAATAGAAGGAGGGAGTGCTGTAAAGCAGAAGGAGGAAGTGTTGTAAAGTAGGATGAGAGTTTGAATGTAGTTCTAGATTCAGTGACTGATAGTTTGGAGGAAACTTCCCATTTTGATCAGAGTAAGGAAAGAGGGATGGAGGATTCTACGAAGTCTATTGAAAATACTTCCCACTCTTCTAGTCAAGATACTATTGTGGCTTCACCCACTTGTCTCCCTCAAGAATCTATTTTGTCTCTTCCATAGTGGCCTCTTGTTACTCTTGCCTCTATTACCCTTCCTAGGCTAAGGTGTGGGTGCACAACCTTACTCCAAAAGTCAACATGTTTGCTTGGATTTTACTTGAAAACAAACTGTTGACTAATGATAATATTCATAAGAGGGGGTTCTCCTTTCCTAATAAGTGTTATTTTTGTTGTGCTAAGGTAGAGACTTCCTCTCATCTTTTTCTCCTTTGTCCTTTTGCTAATGCTATTTGGTGATGGATTTTGCAAATGTGGGATCTCAATTGGGTTTTTCCTAGAACTATCTTGGATTTTTATAATCAATGGAAGGCCCCCTCAAAAAATTAGGTGTTGAATCTACTGTGGAACTATATATTTCCTCACCTTTCCTGGAGTGTTTGGAAAGAACATAACAACATAATCTTTAGGGATGTGGCTCTTTCGGAGGAACTGATCTATGCTAAAATTATAAGAGTTGTGGTTGAAAACTTTAATCTGCTCAATAACAAGAACAAAGGAAAAGGTAAGGTTAGCTTTCAAGAGTATGAGATCAGAATGGTGGAAGCTTGGAAAATTAATGTGGAAATGTCCAATATATCCAAGGTTACTAGGAGACCTAGAGACGGTATCTTTTGGAGTCTCCCTTCTCCTGGTTGGGTTAAAATCAATTTTGATGGTGCGACCGAGGGAAATATTGGGCCTTCTGGGAGTGGAGGGATGATAAGGGATGTGAATGGTTGCTTTATTGAGGAAATGGCCATCCCGTTACACACTCAGACCAACCATGTTGTCGAAGCAATTGGAGTGTTTTAGACCTTGAAGCTGGCTAGCTAATTGAAGTTCAAAAATGCCTAGATTGAAGAGGATTCGAACAATATAATACAATGCTTAAAGGGACTTTAGAAACCCTCATGGTATATAGATAATTTGATAGACCTTTCTAAAGAAATTATTAATAACTTTGAGAAAATTTATATTTCGCATAATTTTTAGGAAATAAATATGGTGGCGGACTTTTATGCCAACAAGGGTGTTAAAGCTCAGGAAAAGATGAGGTGGCAGGGGTATGATGAGCTGGTGCCTGATGTCAAGGCCTTGATTACGTATGACCATGTTCATAGGAAGGTGCAATTCCCCATTCCCCCAAATGATGGTTAATTTTCCTTCTTTGCAATCTTGGGACTGCGAGTTAGTCATTACTCATAGTTGGACGATAAGTAATTATCTAATTTCTTGTTTGATGGATGTCAGTCTCACATTCTTTTTGGGAATTTTACGCATCTATTTTTTTGAGATTCTAGAGTCTTCTGTTCCTTCTTGCAAGATTACCACCATAAGTGGTGAGAGTCGTAGGGTGGAGTTGATGGGTAGTGAATAGTTAAGGAATAATTTGAAGCTTTGGAAGAAGCTGGAAAAGGGTGGCATTACTAATTTTATTGAGAAACTCCATGGCTGGGATCCAAAGGTTACTAGAGTTTTTTCCAAATACTACAGGGATGGTGAGATAAAATTGTTTGGAAGACAAGTGGTCATCAATGAAAAATTCAAGTTCTACAAGGACATGAAACTTTCTGATGATGTGGTCAATAAATTTCATAAGTCAGATGCTAAGAGGGAGGATTTGCGAAGGAATTATAGAAGCTATTATGATTCAAACAAGATTGTCTCGCATTGGAGGAGGGTCTTGAATGTGTTGATGGAGTATGTCGCTCTAGATGGCCATTACACCAAAGTATTTGGGTATCATTTTGTGCTCCTTAACCATGTCAAGCATCAGGTCTGGGTTTCATTTCCTTTTTACCTTGCTTCTTCTATGAATGCCAGTTTGAAAAACCATAGACATAACCCTACCAGGCATTCCATTATCCACGAAGGATTGCTTGTCCTTATTTATGATCATTTTAAAGCCATGTCGACTCTACCACACTAGATCCTTTGTCTAAGGAAAGGGTTGTTGGTAAGGGGAAAGGGAAATCTAGCAATTATCCCTAGAAGAAGGGTATGAGAAAGGTTTAAGAGGACCCCTCCTATGATGAGAATGAAGAGGACTCACAGTCAAACTCATTGTACTCCAGTTACCCTGCTACTCATAGAGAAGAGAGGACTTGATTTCCTATGGATCTCAAGGCAGAGGACCACTATTTCAAGGAGGAATAGGAATTTCCTACTAATATTCTTGCTATATCCCACAATGGGTGTATGAACTTTTTTAGATTGATTAGATGGGCATTCTTTGAAATTAAGAAGATTAAGCTAAACCAGAGGGCCATGAGTAGTAAAATGGAGAAAGATGATGAAAATAAAAATAGAGGTAGTGGTAGTGGTAGGGCCACTAATTTATGGATAGAGGAAGAGAAGTATATGGTTGAATGCCTCAAGAATTTTTTTGATGAGTTATAGGATTTCAAAAGAAACCATGAAGGCAAGTAGGTTGAGATGGAGGAGTAGCTGAGGAACATCAAAAACTCTCTCCACAAAGTGTTAGTTATGTTCCATAAGATCTTAAAATCCACTATTGAGACCATGAATTCCATGGTGGAGAATTTGGAAAATGCTCATCATGTTAAAACTATTGTGTTTCTTGATTTGAACAAAGAGGAAGGGAAGCTAAATAGTGGGGGTCCAAGCAACAGGACTAGAGCAAATTTGAAAAGGAACACAGAATAGTCTTTAGTGAATATCTAGGACATCAAGAAGTTTGCACTTAATATGAATAGATTGAAGCAGGAGGCAGTGGAGATCCTAAGGAATCTGGCCTAGTGGCTAGTTGTTTTGTGGTTTTTTGTCAGTTTTTTTCTTTGTTGCCTTGGTTTCCACTATTTCTTTCTTTGTGGGCAGCCTTTTTATTTTTGTTTGGGCATTTCAATGTTCTATTTATTGCTATCTTAATGTTAAGGGTTTCAGGATCCCTTTAAAACTTGTTTGTTCCATAATAAAAAACATCTTGATTATCCTTAAACAAGTTCACTAATGTATAATTAATTATTATTTTTACATCATATATTATATCTAATCTATTACTATGGACAACTTTGATCTTGAACATTCCATTCTTCAAAATATCTACCCTCATATTTATGATATCTTCTCATTCATCTAATAGTTAGGTATCTTCCCTATTCATTAATCTTGGGATAAAGCTTCATGTTACAATATCATGATTCAGGTGGTGGGAGTTTCATCCAATGATTACAAAGGAATCACCAATTTTTAAATTAACAAAGTCAATTTATGGGCTTCTTCCTTTACTTCTTTGTTGGAATTTTGTCATTATCCATGTGAGACAACATAATAGAACCAATAGTTTTTAAACTCTTGATGTCTAGCCCTTATTTTTTTTCATTAGTTGATTCTATAAATTTGATAGTCTTCAAGAATGATCTTTTTATTATCTTTATCAACTAAGGGAATTGCTATTTCCACAATACCAAAGCTAGAGGCAACAATAAAAATGGAGGAAAATGTTACATGTTTCTTCAAAGTTGTCACCTTTTTAATATTATAGAAATGGTAGAGGAATAATTAGAAATACGATTAATAATCATTTTCCTCCTCTGAATGTATATGTGCAGCCATTTAGGAATAGTTGGTGTTACACCCCAGTTCTGTAGTTACTATTTACTATTACTACATAGGGTAAATATGGATGAAATGTAAATTATGGAGATGAATAAATTATGCTTGTACCTTGTTATCAATATAAATGTTATCTCATTTGATGTTGTTTCATTTGATGTTATCTCAATTGATGTTATTCATGGTGAAATATTGCATATATGTGAATAGATGGTTATTGAATTATTACAATTCTAACTTTGGAGATGCTTATATATACTGCATATGTTATGAACAATTGACTATCATGCACATGTGTTAGTGGATGTAGGTATGTGTTCCATTACTCCAAGTAGAGGGAAAGTATCACTCGGGAGAAGATATTGGTTGAATAACTGGTAACATAAACTATCTGAGCATACACACACCACAGTAGTTTGGTTGAGTCTAGAAATAGAAGTGGGATGTTGGTAAGTCAACCCTAGCTTGAAATATCTACATTAGTAAAGGTCTTGTTTACTATCAAGTGCATTATTGGGTGATGTTTATTTGTTTGAGCTTATGAGCTCCTCCCTTATATCTCTATGCTTGATTTTGTGGTTGAAGAGTGTTTATACACTTATATGTACATATACATATATACACATGAGCATTCATGCTTGGAAAGAATGTATATATGTATATATATACATAACATCTCTATGTTTTTTACTACCATAACAATGGTCTATATTTGATTATCAAATAATTTATGGCTTTGTATGATATGATTATTATATGCATAGATTCACACACACACACATATATACATACATATATATATACATAAATACATATAACCATTCATGCTTATATAGAGGAGTGCATATATGTACATGTAAATATATATATAGATTTATATTGTTATTATTATTAGTATATTACTCTCTTGTGTTCATTCGTATATTGAATGAATACTTGATTGACACTGGATATATATTAGTATATATATATAGAGTATATAATATATGGATACATGCATATTACTTGACGTAAAATGACAAGAGGATATAAGCACTACATATATTTATAAATGTATGCTACACATGAAGATAAGGTGAAATATATAATGCTTGCCATCACATGGATTATAAAGACCAAATGAAACCTTAAAACATCTATTGTTTCCTATATGAGTCTTAGCACATAGTCAACTGAACTATGGAGGTATGATAAATGGATGTAGAAAAGATTTTAGCGCTTAGCTTAAAAGCCAATGCATTGAAAGTCATATAAGACTTAGTCAAAATGCAAGTAGATCGCTACATAAAAGGACATAATTTACTTAGAATTAGACTAATTCTTATTTAATAAAGAGTCAGTTTATAAACCCTACTTTAGATTTTAATGACCATGGAAATAAAGGCCAATAATAGTCATCAATGACTATTAGAATGGAAGTCGATTTGGAAATTCTTATGGCTGTGAAGTAAAGTCGAATTTCATTCACCATGTCACGTATGTGAAAATGTATGAATATATTTTAACTAATAACTTTGACTTGGTTGATGCAATGATAAAGAGTAATGGGGACTTTTTCCAACATCTTTAATTAGTTAAATCAACTCATCCCTTGAATTTAGCCGATACATGCTAAGTGTTGTAGACTTACTATTGATCATTTTACTCCTTCTGAAATTGTGCCAACTTGATATTATAAAAGAGGCTCTGGTGCCACCTCTTGAAGCATTTTCCTATAGATTTCTTTGCTGGAGTATAATTCAAATTATTCATGTGCATTTTGAATTGGTCTTTGAATTGTTGTCAAAGATGTAAGTCGATCTGTAGGAGGTTTTATTGATTTTGAGATTATTTAATTGCCACCTTTTTTCTAAGTTGCTTTGCATGAAGCTTGTTGTCATTTTACATGCCTAAACTGGAAGCTTTGTGATTGCTTGGTTGATCTATAAATAGTTGAACCATTTCACTTGAGAGGGACGTATTCTTCCCCAAGAGATATACATCTTTTTCAATTCATTATTTCTGAGTTATTACAAACCATACTTTGCTTTCCATTGAGAGAAAAAGAGAATGAATTTTACCTATTTTGTGAGGGGGAGATATTTGAGAGGAGTAAGCTATCAAATTGAGAGAGAAAGTTCAATTGTGACATTCTTGAGAAGCTAGTTTCAAGCTAATTCTTGTTGGGAGAGGGATGCATTGTTGTATTTAGTTGGAAAATGTAACAGGCATGAGGATCCCTTCTTCTTTGTTATTTTACTTTGAATGATACATTGTCTTGCATGCATGGTGAGGACTTCTTTTCAAGTATATGCTTAGAGAATTTAGAGTGCTTTGTGTGATAGGTCGAATGTGAGCGTTAGAAAACGAGAAGCAAGTAAAAGAGTGCAAATAAACACCAAAACAACCTACACCTCAAGATTAGCCTAAGTTGGAAACAACACAAGATGAAAGCAACAAAATGGAACTCTATACCTTGCGTCGAATCGATCCTTTGGTTGGCCCTTTGATCTTTGATGTGTATGCTCCTTGGATGGCACAAGATGCAAGCTAAATGATGTTGTGAGGATGAGTGCAAGTGGATGAAATCATGAAAATGACTAAGTGTAGATTGAGAAACAAAATTTGCAAGAGTTTGGCTAGCAAAATGATCTCCCCAAAATAAGAGAAAAGAGGAGGTATTTATAGGAATTTTGAGAATTCCTAGGAGAAATGGATGGCCAAGATTGAGCCACCAAATATCAAGATGTAGGGCTAAGGTGAGTTGAGAACTCACAAGCCCTCACATCTTGACATGTGGCATGTGATATAGCCCTAAAAGGTGAAGTGGACATGAGGTGGAAGGATGGTACATGACATGGAGGGGGGTACAAAGTACCTTGGGATTGGACAAGATCTCCTCATAAAGGAGGTCCTTGTCCCCATGTGGGTGAGAGGACATGTGAGGAATTAAAAATTCCTCAAATATTCTCATGGGGAGATGGGAAAGAATAAAGAATAAAGAGAGGACATGTGGGGAGGAGTGAAGGAATTAAAAATTCCTTTGAGTGCATTGGGGGATTAAAAGTGAATTAAAAATTCACATGGGGAAGTGGAGTGCCTTGTCCAAAAGGAGAAAGCCTTTAATAAGGTTGACCAAGGACACATGTCATAAAGGACATGGGGAAGAGAAAAGGAATTTAATATTCCTTGAAAGATGAGAGTGGAATTAAAAATTCCTCAAAGGACTTTGGGAAGACAAAAGGAATTAAAAATTCCTTGGGGGATGGGAAGAGTTGACTAAAGGGGGTGATTAGACAAGTTGATGAGGGGTTAGAGGAAGGTTAGGTGGCTAAGAAGATTAGAGGCCAACTTGCAAAAGTTGGAGGATGTGACACCTCCTAATCAAGGATTAGGCATGTGCACATCCTTAATGATGAGACTAGAAGAAGGATTAAGATTAGATAAAAATGATGGAGGATGTGATGAAGGGAATTAAATAAATGGAATATTTATTTAATTCAATTGATGGAAAGAGGATTAAAGAGATAAGGTATTATTGATTAAATACCTTAGGGATTTGGCAGAATTAAAGCTATTAATTAAATAATAGTAGTATTACTTAATTAACGAAAATAAGACTAAAGGGATGAATTTGGATAAATTAAGT